>JAOXJP010111660.1:0-14098 GCA_025762735.1 Platanus orientalis
ACACTCGTCCATGGTGTGGGAACCCTTGCATATTTTTCATTGCATCCGGGCGCCGATGCAATGCCCCTTGCCAATTTCTCACCACATTCGGGGGATGAGGTGCCTCTCACAAATTTTTCGCCACATCCAGGGAATGAGGCGCGTCGCTTAAAGGGTACGCTCTAGTATTAGATTGATATAACGTATTTTCAGGATTCATGTTTTATGGTTTGAGAAGTTTTTTAAGACCGGCTCTCAACCTGACACCACCCTCCTCCTTTATTCGGGCTTGGAACCGACAATGTCTGAAGATACAAACATTGGCGGAGTTTGTATTTAACTTCAAAATTTTATTCAAAAATTCATTAAAAAATTTAGCACAAACCATGGGGCTGTTTTGTAAGCCATGATCCCCTCCAATTTAATCCTAACCATCAAAAACAAAGATACTCTCCCTCTCAAATCGTGTAGAGGAGATTTCTCCCTGCAATACCCTAAAATTCCACCCATGTCCTACTCTAATAACTAATGAAAATGGAAAATAAACTAATAAAATCTCTACTAGACCACTTCAAAACAAAGCTAAACTCTTGCTAAGATACTTCCATGCTCCCCCTTGTTCCTCGTCATGCGTGGATCCCACCATGGTCACATGTAGGTCCCACCTTGCCTCGAAAATAGCAAGTGACTTGAAAAACTCCAAATTTGCTCCAAATCAAAAAAAATCTCTTTCTTCTTGTTGTAGCCCTTGTAGTCCTCCATAATCTTCACTTGTTGACCCTACTAACCCAATGTGTGGGTCCCACCTAGGCTTCCATATCCTATCAATTATTATCTTGGGAAATCTATCTAGACAAAAAGAGTAGGTTTTTAAAGTAAAATTAAGTATCTGCTTTTTCATTTTTCTTTTTAAGGGACGGACATTGAAACTATAGTTTTGATAACTGTCGGTTCGTATGGTTCCCAAAAAAAGTCCCAATCAACCAGTTTGATGTGGTTTTTGCCACATCCTGAGTCTCATTTAAAATTAATCCATTAAGGTATCATGTTCTGGTCTAACCCAGTCTGGCCATGTTGCTTGGTTCCAATTTAAAAAACAACAGCTAAAAGAAGATTTTGGGGATTCTTCAGTCTGTTCTGTTCACCTAGTGTATCAGAATTTTCAGTATAGAAATGGCTAAAACATTTAGAGAACCAACCAAATGGGAAAAACTCCAATGATGCTACTTATTCAAGGGCATCTTGTATTGCTAATAGAGAAACCACTTTACATAGATATGCATATAAGCATTGAAACCTATTTTAGTGGAAGGATGTGTTTTATTTACATCTATAGTTTGCAAGAGATTCAATGTAGAATTTGATAGGGATCAAATGACCGATCATGTACCTTATCTTTGGAGACTCAAGTGGAGGCTCATTTGGTTAATGATTTCTCATATGTTCATCTCAGAGCAGATGTTCATCTTATTATTTTTTCTCATATGGATTTCTTGTTTTTTGAGCTATTGGCTCATAGCCTATTTGGCAGCCACCTGTAATGTAATCATTTCATTTGAGTTTCTCAAGGCATTTGTAGCCATGAGGTGATGGGTTGTAATGAACTCATTCAAATTTATACTAATTTGTTCCCTACAATTAGAAATGATGTCATCTTAGGTTTTTCTATATAATGAAATGACTAATGCTATCAAGCACAAATTGATGCAAATTTGAATGATTTCATTACAAACTATCCCATTGTGGCTACAAAAGCCTTGGGAAACTCAAATGAAATGATTACATTACAGGTGGCTTCCAAACGCAGCCTTAGTAAATTCTCCTGCATAGTACAACAACAACAACAAATCGCCTTATCCCAACTATTTGGGATTGGCTACACGAATCGTGCTCTGCCATTCCACTCTGTTTAAGGCCATATCTGCTGTCAAATTACAAGCTGTCATGTCTCTCCTTACTACTTCAACCCTAGTCAATTTTGGCATTCCTTTAATCCTTTAGCACCTTCAACTTGCATCGTCTCACTCCTCCTCACTGGTGCAGTCATTGGCCTTCGTTGCACATGCCCAAACCATCTCAATCGACTTTCCCTCATTTTATCGCATATGGGTGCTTCACCTAAGCTCCTGCATAGTGAGCCCAATATATAATATTTTCTATAAATAAGGGCAACTATTAACCATTGTTTTGCTGCCATTTTCCCATTATGTTTGGGCCAACATTTGATGTTGGCTTATTAATATTTAATTGATTTTCTTAAATCTTGTTTGTACTATTTATTTTAACAGATTCTTCAAAAAAAAAAAAATTAACAGTAAAATAATAAACATAACAAATAATTAGAGTACCCACCATTATAACGATGATTATTTAGACTTTTTAAAATCTTTGATTATGGTGTTATAGCTGATTCATCTCTTTTAAACAATCTGGGAAAAATATTCGGATTGAGTGATTGTGACCATTGATTGAATTGATTTTTCAGCATGCGAGTTACAGTAAATCTTAATTTTGGACTCAGCTAATGGTGTGTCCAATGTAGTGCACCTGTTAGAATAATGGTTCTATCTACTACTGTGTACAATTATAAGATTTTAAATTGGAACATAATTGCATCCTTTATTTATTTCTTTTTTCTCAATAATCAATTCGTATTCCATTGGATTTGAAATTGCAGGAAATCATGGAAGACCCACAAGTGGCAGCAGATGGTTTCACATATGAAGCCGAGGCTCTGAGAGGATGGCTGGATAGCGGCCATGACACTTCACCCATGACCAACCTCAAGCTCTCTCATTGCAATCTCATCCCCAATCATGCCCTTCGCTCTGCAATACATGAGTGGCAACAACAGCCCTGATATTTTGTTTTGTTTGTTCATTACTTTCATATATATATATACCAAAATATTACAGTAATATATGTTGTATTATTTACCAAAATTCTAAATTTATTCTTGGGATTTAGAATTGGTAAAAAAAATGTATGAATTTTGGGATGAGAGCTATATGTTCATAATTTTCACTCGTCTAAGATGTTTGGCCATATGAACTTGTATCTCCAGCTCTTGCATCCTTAATGTAATTAACACCATCTTTTTATTTACAGGGGATTTGAACAAAAAAAAAAAAAAATGGTTTAGTGGCAAGCCATTATTTTTCTGGCAAATAATGGCCAACCATTTGACACATATATAGATGCAGTTCATGTTTTAATGATTCGGAGACGGTAAATCACTTGTTCATCCATTGCCCTTCTGCCTCTAGTACTTGGAGTGAATGTTATCAGGTTTGGAATAGCTTGGATGATGCATAGACGGTTTCAAGAGGTACAGATGTGGAGTTGCTTGCCTAGAAGTTCTCTCATTAGAAGAGGTCTGATTTTGTGGGGTCTTGTTCCTTTGCTAGAGCATGCGGAACAATTCCATAGGACCGGAGAGAAGATCTTCCTAAAGCGAAGAAGTTGATTTTAGCTTTCTTGTGTCTGTGTTATAGTAATTTGAAGGTCGTTCTTAGGAATCCATTTTCGAATGGGAGAATATTGTACTCGGTTTTTGCTAGCTCTGTATGATTCTTGGGTCTTGTGTTTCTTTCTTCTTTCTTCTTTCTTCTTTTTTCTTTCTTCCTTTCTCCTTTTATATCGCCTCGGCTTTGGTGTTAAAGCTCATGTGCAAAAGAGGTGTTTCAAAAAAGTGATTTACACTTATTAGGGTATGCTTTTCACTTTCTGATGCTGATGTGTCCGGCTTAGGTGCATTTCGCACTTGAACATTTGTACCTAATCCGAATTTTCTTAATAAAATAGCTTGTTTTTCATAAATAAATAAATAATCATTTGATACATCTCCACCATCGTCACAATCTGGATTGACCCCATGGTATCCCCTGCGGATTTGGTCTGTCCCCTTACAGACATGTGACATCAAAAAAGTAAAATTTCATCCAAAAAAGTGTAAATCAATTTTTTTGACACCACATGTCTGCCACTGCATATGGGCAGACCGTGGGCAGTCATTAAGGGGGCGATCGAAATCCGCGCAGCACACGATATCACCCTGCAACAAAACTTGGACTCAACGGAGTGTCACCAAATGACCTCTCATCCCAAGCCTACTAAAAACCCTACTATGTTGCTCTGCTCTTCGTCCTTTACTTCCACGGACTCGGGACAAGAGTAGTACGCTATGATGGCTAACAACCTTGAGAGACACCGTGAAAGCACTATCCAGAAGAAGTGTGTAGCCAATGGATTTCACTGTGTCACCAAGAGACATGTCTAGCCAATTCTATCAAAAGCCCAACTATGTTACTCCGCTATGTAACCCATCTTTAGACGGTGAGGATTTTATACGCCGACCCCTAACCTCCGCCTGTGTCCGCTGATGGTCAAGCAGGTGAAAACATCAGTGTCAAAAGTGATTTTCATTTTTTGGGAGTGTATAAAACACTTATGACGCTGATGTGGCCCCCATTGACTTAGGCATTTTTGTACATGTAGAAAAGCCTTGCCGATCTCTAGACCATTTAAAGACCCGGGACAGCACTATGACTGTGAGGGCACTACCAACAAATGGGATACATCCACCAAAAAACGAAAACACATCTCTAATAGAAAACACCATCTCTTTTTTACCCAAAAAAAAAAGAACACCACCTCTAGACTAGAGTGCCAAAGGCTTTACCCATCCTCCAAAGTGTACCCTCTCGACCAAACTGAACATCTACAAATTAAAATAATCTATTTTTTCACTTGACAACAAAAAAAAAAGAAAAAAAAACACTTGTACATTTTGGGTATTTTGATCAATTAATATAATAACAGTCACAGTGGCTTTTTGTAGCATGAACAAGGAACCACAAAAAAGACAAAAATCTATGTTAAAAGACTAAAGCCCATGCTTTTGTTCATGTTACAAAAAACCACAGCAAAATTTACCAGTACACTCCCTTAAAACTTCTTTATAGGCCACATAGGCAGATGGTTACACTGCAAAATAAAAAAAAGAGAGAGAAAAACATAGGATATTGTAACTGAAGGAAGACTTTCTCAATTATTGGCTTCTTTGTTAATTCCTTTTTTTTTTGGTCTAAAATGCAGTTATTCTAGACCTACGTTTAAAATTTTAGTTTATTGAGTGAGTAAAAGAGAGGCAATTCCTTTCTGAAACCCAAGAGAACAAAAGAAAGGAAGCCAAAAGCAGACTTACCTCAATGGAGGGGGATAGGCTTATGAACGCTTCCCTTAACAAATGCTCATCACTGCTCCTTGTCAAGGGTGGACACATCAGGGTTGAAAAGTGATTTTCACTTTTTGGGGAGGTGCATATTCACTTTTTGGCACTGATGTGCCCACCACCTGACAAGGAGCAGTGGTTAGCATTCGTTAAGGTGAGCATTTTTTATCCATTCACCATTGAATGTTTTAATTTGGAGCTTGACATTTTGTTATCTTATAACTATATGATATATTATTCTGTAAATAATAAGTATTTATTTCATATAAATAAAAGACTTGAAAATTAAATGAATAGAACGACTTACTTGACTAGATGAATTGAAGAAGTCATAATCAAAATTGATTGAAATTAGTGTTTGACACTATGTCCTTAAGATAGGTTATGCCCTTCGCATTAATGCTTACAATCTTCTTAGATGTCTGTCTCTCAAGATATAATGATCTACTACACACAGAAGAAGCACTACAATTTGTGTGTCTGATGAATCAAACTTGTGTTGTTCTCTCTTTCATACATAACTGCTATAATGTATTATATGATGCTTAATTTTGGACTCTCTAAATGCAAGAGGGGCGGACGTATTTATAGACCATTCATGTCTGATCATAATAGACATAGAAACACAAATTATGATGTTCGAATAGACACGAAAGCAAAATGAAGCATTTGAGTAGCTATATTTATGCTTGTTTGGAACAGACAAAGGGTAAAAATAGGTGATTTAATAGTCACATTTGTGACTGTTCGGTTTGGAGCATTAACAAGGGAAAGAGGGTAAAATTGCGTTGCGAATAGACACGGCCCATAGGTTTATCCGTTTTTAGGAGAAATAAAAATAATAAAAAATTATTATTTTATTTTTCTTAGTGATCCAACCCAACTCAGTTTGGTTTGGTATGTGTGTGTGTGTGTGTGGTGGGGGGGGGTTGGGCCATATTGGCTAGGTTTTCCCCCTTCCATAAAACTATGGTGCCCCTTGGGGTTCAAGTTTATGTCTAAGGCTATTGTATATAAACCTCCAAACTTTTCTGGGCTAACCAATGTGGGACTATTCAAGTTTTACACCCTTTCATCAATGTTCAACTAGGCACTTTTGAAGACAATTTTTCATTCACCCATTAACGGTTTTAAGCATCCAATCATACAACGTTGTTATTCTCATTGAGGTGAACACGAACCCATGTGGACCCGCTTCAAATGACTTATGGATTTTACTTTTATTTTGGCTCAAAGATGCCCAAATAATCAAATTTCAAATTTGGGCATTTGAAAATTTGGGCAACTAAAAACCGTTTCCAGCAGACACACCCAAGAAGAGAAGAAGGATACCCATCTTTATCAAACACTCCAACAATTAGTTAAAAAGCTTTCTATGTTTATTCTACTTCTTCCAATACTCACTGTTGCTTCCTTCTCTAATGGAATGTACTTCTGATTATGGGTGTTTCAGTTTTCCCCTAATCTGACTACTACTACGGACGTTTTTGGTAGAGGCACTGAATGTTTTAGCTTGGAGCTTGACTGATTGAAGAGTGGCTAGAGATATAATGTAATACCATGAACTATTTTTCCCTTTGAATAGGGGCATTTTGGAAAAAACAGAGAGTAAAACTAAAAGAAAAGCATGGGTTTTAAAACCCATTTCGACCCTACCTTCTCCAGCTTATAATGGGTTGTTTTGGTGTTGGTTGCAAACCCAGTTTTATATGTTAAAACAATTTAGCCAAATCTTGTGCAAAATTTATGGTATAAGGTTGAAATGTTCGTTAGATTAAAAATGTAAAGGATATGTTGTTGCATGATAACATGCACATTAGGGTTAGTATATAACTAAACCTAAAAGCCTAATTTATACTCTTTTTAAGTCTATTTTATCATGAAAATAATATTCTGAAAATTTATGGGGATTCTTCTTCAATTTCTAGTTTAGAAGTTGATTCATATAGAAAATCACTTTTGTTTTGCTCATTGCTTGGTCCCTGGACAGGATAGAGCATGAAGCATGATAGAATAAAATTAGTTGGCTTTGAAATTAGTTTTACACCTCTTCAACAAATTTCACATCTTTTCAACTGATGTTTAATGTGGTGAGCATGAAGAGAAATTGAAATTTTCATATGTGCTATCTTGCCCTCTAAATTGATAATTTTTTTGATAGAATTCTTTCCTTCTTGGACTAGGAATGTGAGGACTTATGCTGTCAAAATTAACTAATGAGAACTTATGTAATTACATTAGCTAAAAAATACCCCATTGGAATTGGCACTTTAATTTTGTTTTAGACATTTAAGTAAACAATATGTTGGAGACTGGTATTATATAGAATAGATAATATGTATCTCCTAACATTCATAAACATATGATTTGTGCTATAACCAATCTGAATGATCTCTTTTTAAATCCAATGGATTAACTCTATTACAGACTTTGTTGACTGATGTTTTAGCATGTGTTACATGATATTAAAGCATTTTAGGGGTCATATGGATCCTTGTTAATAGCCATTGTGATGGGTTGACAAAACTCATTGGTAGGAAAGATCTATAATATGAAGAAGAAAAAAAAATGAATTAGGACTTAGTGTGTGTGTTGATACACAAGGAAAGAGTCACTGACTCTAATTTAACACCAGTGAGCATTGGTCTTTAAACATAGGAACATTAAATAATACTTTAAACCATGTAAAGCTCTTGTTATTGGGTAAAAGGTACTATTAGTGCCTTACATATTTTATGAATTACTTGAATTATCACTATTTGTTCTATGGGATACCTGTGTGTAAACTTTACCGACTGTGTTGGGTTAGAATTAATTTCTAGGAGTATGTTATTATGTATTGGAAAATAATTATGTTGTTACCATTATGATATATATATATATATATATGTGTGTGTGTGTGTGTGTGTGTGTGTGTGTGTGTGTGTGTGTGTAACTCCTTAATGTGAATGAGATGTGATTTCATGAATTCTCATGTTTTGGTGACTATATGTATTATATACGTAGTTATTGCTAACAATGCAGGATGTTAATGGTATCTTTACTTGTGGGTACTTGGAATTTTGTAGCAAGATATGGTGTGATTAAGGTTGATTGTACTCATTAAATGATGCCCCTGAATAATGAGGTCTCTCGTTGAGGGAAGATCCATAATTTGGATAGTGCTTTATAGGTGAGGGCTTTATAGGTGAGGCCTATGGTCAGGGTGGCCTGGTGGATACATCAGAGTTAACATATCCCTGCATAATAAGACACAAAAGAAACCCTTGGATTATTCAAAGCTATCCAAGTGACTCCTTACAAGAAGATCACCAAGAAGGGTTCGTGGGGCATTACAAATAGTTACTACCTATAGCTTTATATTGAGATAAAAAGGGATCCACAAATGCATTCAAAGCTATCCAAGTGGTTGGCCACCACCAAGCTGGATCTAGATAGTAGTACATAGTACAAGAGATATGATTCAGATAGTTCTTATGTGATTGATATTACCCAAAATGGATGGAACTATTATCTATGAACTCCAATTCAGCATTGAAATAGTTTTTCATCACAAAGAGTGTCAAGTTTGAAATCATGCATTAGCATATCATACATATTTGTAAATGATGATGTAATTATTTGTTGTTTGATTTATATCATATTGTAGTTACCTGATTGATTAATTATTGGCTTCATGTATTGATTTCATGTTTTATTGTGTGTGTGTGTGACTATAAACTTTAGAATGTAGGAATTATTTATGAACTTGTGAAGTGCACCCATGTTAAATACTATTTTTCCAGATAGAGATATTCCTAGTGGTTTAGGTAGGGCAAATCCTCAATATTAATGAGAATTACCAGTATTGAGTTATAAGGTAGTTTCTTTTTGATGTATAGTGAAGATAGGGGTGTATAGTTAAATGATGGCTCTTTATACTTATTTCCCTCATATATGTATCTTGGATCACTCCTGTATATCTTGATATATATTGTGTTGTGTACAATCTAGGCTAGACTTTATTTTGGAGACCAATGATGTATACTTGGTTATGTATATATATATCTTTTCATTTTCTTTTGGCGGTTGAATAGTTATCGGATAGATATCTTACATGTGGTTATGATGATGAATGGATTATGAAAATGGTTGAATTATTGTCTATCAGGTGACACTTTATTTAATATAGGATACTTATCCTGATGGGTTCCATTTACAGGAGATGCTGCTGATTGTTTTATAGAGACCCATGGAGCCACGTTTCTCTTAAATTTAAAAGATGCACATCAACTTTAACATTTCCTCAACTGTCACGTGTCAGCATTTGAGGAAGCAAATTCGAGGCATGACATATAAACACAATGAAATTGCTAGTTTCCTTATCGGAACCATCATTGCCGCCATTGTTGTCACTCTTCATTGGAGTTATAGCTGAAATATTAATAATATCTACCATTTTATTATATGTTTATTTGGGTTTTATTAGTTTTGGTGAATGGAAAGAGAGGAAGATCCTATCCACGAGAGATGGGGTGAAAAGGAAAAGCTTTACTTGGTGATGGTGGTGGAGAGACCAAAAGGAGATAGGATGGAAAGAAGAGGAGAAACATAAGAACACTACAGTCCTCATAGTTCTCATAGAGATTGAAAGAAATCCAAAAAATAATCACAAGCTCAAGATCCACTCCATTGTTATTTTAGCTTCACTATCACTGGTTTGTATGAGAAATGCTAGCCCCAATCAACTCCCACTCCTAGTTTTCTCTCCATAAGCATCCCTCTGTCTAATCGAAGGCATTTTAGTGAAATTCCGAATATCGTATTTGTACCAATTTGATGCTTTGCTAAAGAATTTTGGCATCCAGATGTAGAGACGTTTGGGAATGGGGTAGGGAGGGAGATGACAGGAGAAGAAGAGGCATGGGTATTGTGGTTATTTTACAAGGCAAAAGATTAGCTCAAACAAACTTTCCTTAAGCATATGTAAGCATCTTGCTCGAGCTGTCACATAGCTAAAAAAGGGCAGGCAAAAACCCAAGCTATTCCTTGGGTATGCTTTCTTTCTTTTTTTGTTCTACTCATCAGCTCGAGCGAGATTGCTTGTACATGCTTGTGAAAACCTTGCTTGAGCTGATCCTCTACTATTTTAAAATATGTAATTTTAAAGATTTGTTTTTATTCTATTAAAATAATGACATGGCGTGCTCTCATGTCTGCCTTGAGAGAATCTCTCAAGCATCTGCTTGAAATGATGTGAACCCAACAAATTGGCCTTTTTATCAATGAAATTTTGGGCCTCGAGTCCTTGACCAATCCAAAAAGCAGCTAAACATCGTGGAGGATCCAAACCAATGGCCAAATTACCATCTAACATGTTTTTTGGGGCTCGGATTATGTGCAAATGAATTTCGTGAGAACTGTACAAACAGTACAAGAGGGCTGACGCATCAGTACCAAAAAGTGATTTACACTTTTTTGCGGGGCACTTATCACTTTTGGGCACTGATGTGCCCACACCCTGGTTCTGTTTGTACAATTCTCACGAAATTCATTTTCACCTAATTTTTTCCCTGTTTTTTGTCATCTCATCTACATTACAAACAGAACTGCACTGAATCTTTATTAGTGAATTGTCAAGGCCATCCCCACAATGCAATCACCACAAAATGACCCAGCATTTGAACGGTTAGATTGGATGACCAAGTGCCATTTTGTGGATCGCCTTTTTTTATTTTAATCATGCGTTCTGATTATCAATACTCTAGGAAAGAAAACAGAAACTCCAAAAATAAGCTGCCCTTTACACCTCGTTAATAAATTAATGAATCAGATACAGAGACTGATAATGAGGGAAAAAAAATAAGAAAGAAAAGAAAGGACATACATATATATATTTCAAACATAACAGCACGAGGTATAAACATCGAAGCCTCCTATCTGCAACCTTTCAGGAGGTAGGAAGAGGGGCTAGAAGAGCTTACTGCAGTCACAACCCCCATAGATTTCCTGTTCTCTGATCCTCTACCAGGTGTCCCACATCCACTAAAATCAAGAACCCGCCGCTCTGTCTGTAAAGGCAGAAAAACAAATGACATTTAGAAAGAGAAAAAACAATTTCAGAGTAAAAGCTGTAAATAAGATATAGGACATGCGATTATCAGCCCATGAACTTTCATTTCTAGATTACACCCAAGTTCTTCCAAGTCCATAATGAGGAGGGGATCAAATCAATTAAACCAAGTTCTTCCAAGTCAACATTGGGGATTTCTTCTATAATTATTTTTTCCCCTTCGCTGATTATTTAAATGAATTCGCCGAGTCATAATAAGGTCATTTTTCTTTGAGGCAAATGATTTAGAAAAGGCGAAAGAAGTCATTTTCCCCAAGCACTTAGCTTGGACTCCTATCATATGGTTTTTTTTGATGGGTAAACATTAATGGTTAATTTATTAGTAGGGAACATTAAAAAAATGTTAATCTACCATACTATTGGGTTATGCATCTCTGTCTATTGCTTAATAAAAATTCGACAGGTATACACATGTAGACTACTTGGTCCTAGAGTAGTGTTGAAGCACACTCCAGAGTCTAAACACAAATTAACACTAGAGCAACATGAGGCCCATACAACATCTACACTGGATCATATGCACAGGCATGGGCGTGGGCTGATTGTTTCTGTCCATTGCTTATTGCTTAATAAGAACTCATCTGCCCTGTGCAATCATGATCAGACTTATGCAATGGAGCTTCACATTTCATGGGTTAATCATGTTTTCAAACCAGCATTGTTGAGTTTGGAGCTCTCCAACCGAGCCAGATACTAGGAGTAAATGTGATTTAAAAAAAAGCTGTTTCAAGAATAAATCATACCGAGATGCCAATTGGAGGAAAAATTTGGTTTTCCTGCTCATTAATTGGGAAATGACTGTTCTCCTGGGCCAAATTCTGGTCGGTGGAGCATCTTTCCTTCGGAGGCATTTCAGGGTTTTCAGTTGCCAAAATCTCCTGGGCCTCAGCCACTGCAGCTGCAGTGTGTTCGCTCAACTGTTTCATCAACCCAAGGGCATCATAACTTTTTTCGCCAGGGCTCATGAAATACCCAATGTCCTGCAAAAAGTAAGTGTTAAATGCAACAAAAGAGCTCATAGAAAGGGGGTGGGGGAGAAAAACAACCATAATGATTTGGTCAAAAATAAAAAAACAGGAATACTACAGAAATATTTGCAATTATGCAATAGCAGCCATACACATACACATGTGATTCGTGCACTCTCCAAAACTGTCAAAATCAAGGGACAGTAATACTACAGAGACCTTGGTACTTCAATAGCAACCACACACACATGAGATTCATGTCCCCAAAAGTCAAAACTGTACAATCAAAAGGAAATTACTGGGGTAATCTCTGGGTTGCAACTAGCCCAAGGATGATATATAATTTCAAAGGTCTAGACAATCACATATGCTGTGTGCCTTTAGAGTTATGTGCCATGTACATAAAACTGACCCACCAATCTGTGACTTTTACAAACCCCCCCCCCAAAAAAAAAAAAAACACCTATAACTCATTTCACTAAAATACCCCTTATAAAGAGGGATCCAAGCATGGGATAGTATTTGATGAAGTAGTTGACCAAAATGTTTATTGAAGGATGCACACACACATATATGGGGAATGCTAATGTGCATAATAGCTTTTGCACGTTAGTATTTTACCCAATTTATTTTGAACGAGAAGTTACCTTATTTCCATTTTTTTTTTTTTTTATAATAAAGAGAAGTATTTTAGTCTTTTTAGGTTTTATTCTTCCCCAACCCAAATCATTGTTCTGTTTCTTCTTTTTTCTTTTTTTTTTGGCAGAGAAAATTGTTGTTCTTTGTCCCTTCTCTCTACACACTTTACTCTAACCAAAAGTAACACCATTTCTGTCTAATCGATTAATTTTATACTCATATTCTTGAACAGATTGCAAATGATGGTTGAAGTGGAGAGGTGCTTCTGGAGTGCTGTGTGATAAATGAATACTACTAAAATTGAAGGAAAATATTATAAGACCAGCCGGGCTTTATGGAGCAGAATGTTGGGCAGCCAACAAAACACATATGAAATGAGTGTGGCTGAAATGAGGATGTTAAGATGGATGAGTAGCAAGACTAAAAAGGATAGAATTAGGAATGGATCCATTCGTGGGAGCCTAGGTGTAGCACCAATAGGTGATAAAATGATGGAAAGTCGACTGAGATGGTTTGGTCATGTGCAACGAAGACCAAGACTACGCCAGTGAGAAGGTGTGAGATGATGCAAATTGAAGGTGCTAGGACAAGAGGAAGGCCAAAATTAACTTGGGTTAAAGTAGTAAAGAGAGACATGATATCTTGTAATTTAACAGCAAATATGGCCCTAAATAGAGTGGAATAGCGGAACAAGATTTGTGTAGCAGACACCAAATAGTTGGGATAAGGCTGTTTATTATTGTTATTGTTGATTGCATATTCAACCAACTCAAATTGTTTCAACAGATGGAAATAAGTCAAATCACAATCTAGAATGGTAACCAAGAGGAAAAGGAAAAGAAAAGGAGAAAAGAGAAGGGGGAAATTGAATAGAAAGTGTGTTACTCTCTCATATGTATGAATGTATTATTAAAATGTTATTAGATACATTATATTTACAAGTATATCACTCAAGTACAATGTACCTAAATACGCTTACATATTGTCCCCATGTACAATCATATACACTAACACTTTCCCTCAAGCTTGTATGTAAATATTTACAAGTATACCACTCAAGTACAATGTACCTAAATACGCTTACATATTTTGCCCATATACAATCATATACACTAACACTTCCCCTCAAGTTGGTATGTAAATATTGTGCATACTTAGCTTGCAAAT
>JAOXJP010111671.1:0-14098 GCA_025762735.1 Platanus orientalis
ATTAGCTAAAGATGAGAATGCATTAAATGCAAAATATCTCACTTTAGCTAATCTTGAATAATATCTGGATTTTTGACATTTTCAAACCCTATCGCTACCGTCACTCTGTGTGAGCTCCCGTGCTTGGATGTTGGCCCAGTTAGTGTCATTTTCAGATGTCCCAGATGCTTCGGTCTCACTGGTTCAGTCTAAACCAAATTATAAAAAGTGTAGGGTTTTTTAGCCAAAAAATCTCTCAACTGTAATGTTGAAGGGTAAAATGGTCAAATTGATCTTAGGGGGACCAAGGGGTAGATGCTCCTAGGTTCAGGTGGTTCACAGCTTCTGACTGTGCAAGATTACGATACCCGAGTAAGAAATTAGGTCAAAAACCATTTTTTGAGTAATTTGGCAGATTTGTATAGGAGATGCTGCTGGTTCCTCTATAGGATGCCGCCTTAGGTCATATCTGGGGGATTTGAAGTTTGAAGAGTCTTGAAGCCATAGAGGCTAACAGATTGATTGTTGGATTCGTGGGCAATCATCGATAATCTTTTAGAGCAGAGTTGCTTAATTAAATCAGGTTTCTATAGTTGCTTGAAGCTGAGTGGGATTGAATGGCTAATCATTGCTTGAATCAGGGGTTTGTGAAATGCTTTATTAAGGATAAGGGAGATTCTAAGAAAATGGCCTTGACCCCGTTGCATTCCGAGTCTGGTAGGACCTTTGAGAGCATTTCATGTGCCGAATACAGATGAAACATGTTTTTTCCAGGCTTGGGCAAAAATGATTGCTTGGGCCATGGATTTTCAGTAAATTAACATGGATCTGATAGTCTCGCGACCCTGAATTTACTGTGGTGTGGCCACTGACTATCTGAATTTTTGATTTTAGATGCTCTCCCAGGAGTCGTTCGAGCACCTTATTTTTAGACCTGATTTTTCATGTTTTTTAGAGTATTTGAGGGAATCTTGGCAGATGGATTTTTTGAAAGCCCTGGCTCCTTAGACAGCTTTTTGAAGGACTCGTGATTCTAAAGAAATTGACACCGACTAATCCTGATTCGGATATTTGGAGAGCAATCTGGCTCTAAAAGTGAAAAGTGGAAAAAGAGTTTTTCGACCTTTATTAAAGATTTATGATTTTATAGAGGTTCAAGACTCTGAACTTCTTATCTCAGACCTCGAGATTTGAAGCTGAGGCTAAGGCCAAGGCATGGCCACTGACTTTTCTAGATTCAAAAATCGGATGAATCTCTGAAAATTTCTATAATGGTCATCTCTTGGTCAAGATTTTCACAGATTTGGAGATTAACCAAAGCCGGCATCGATTTGTGTTTGACTTGTAATGAATTCTTTAGAGAATAGAGACTTAGGGGTACACAGGATTTAAAATTACATCATTTGGACCACAGGAGAGGCTTTAGGGGTCCTTTGAGGGTTTAGAGGTCATTCTTTAAGTAAAAAGGGTAAAATGATAATTTTTTGCCTACGGGTCGAAAAAGGTGAAAATGTGAATGTTTTACCTGTGATGCTTCATGACAAGAAGACTTATGTAGGTAAAGAAATTCAGTGATCTGGATGACAGATAGTGAGTATTTGGGCTTTTGAAGGTAAAAGGGTAAAATGGTAATTTTTTCAACTATGATGCTCTACGGGAGAAAGGCTTACAGGAGGTGGAAAACTCATTAATGACATGACTGAAGTTCTAAAATGTGGACCCTCAAAGTCCCGTTGGTGCTTTTGTGTGAAATTAGGGTTTGTCCTGAAATAGTATTTTTTGGGCTGTAATAAGGTGTTTTGACTAATTCAATTGCTACTGGAGTATCTGGAAAGACTTCTTTAGGGATACCTAACCTCCTAGAGTTCAGGTTTGCTTTTCCTAAGCCAAGGATGCTTAGAGTCTCAATGCCTAGATGTTGTTATGCTGGCCTTATGCTATCACATGACCCGAGTCAAAATTTAGGTGTTGATAGGAACATTTTGCGAGGGGGAATTAAAAATATTTTTTCTCAAAATTACCCCTCGTAATCAGTCATGAATTAAGACTTGGTCTCAAGAGGCCTGAGGTCCATCTCATAATTAGTCATGGGACTTAAGGGCCATGGATCAAGTGGGCATGATCATTGTTGTGATCGATCACGCTATAAGGAGCCAACCTCTCGGGTGGTGTAGATTGAGAACAGATTCTACGCGTGATCGATAATGAGATCCGTGATCGATCACGGGCCTGATCTCTGCACTTTTTGGGTATGTGTAGGGACAGTGCTTTAGCATATTTTTTGGGGCCTTTTGTGGGTTTTTCCACACATACTTAGGCTCCTCATGAGCCACTTATGTCACGCACCTCATTATGCATGCATATACATTTTTCGATGAGGCAACTTGAGGTGTCTTCCGACATTGATCTTTTAGTTTTTGGCCCGACTTGTCTTCTAGACTTTGATCTTTGGAACTCACATGAACACTTACTAGACATATAAACTTTACATACTTAGTTTATCTATAAGATTGACATCAAATAAACAGTTAAACCAATGTGATAATAATTGATGATGTAATATCTTAGATCTAGGACTGCATGACTCATAGAAGCGTCTGGGCCCTTTTGACTTGCCACAAGTCTCATGTTCAGAAAAATAAATTGAGACCCACCATCAGATGCGTGTGGCTCAAGAGTTTAACTACACCAAAAATCAGCCGATCCTAATCATGATTTCTTTTTGTGTTTATTTAAACGGTCAAAAAAATTAATAAAGAGCCAAAAAGTTTCAGGAAGTAAAGCTTAGGTCAGATGGTCAAATTTCATCAGGTCAATCTGGTTTTTAGCGTAGACAATCTTTTAGGTTGGACCCGCCTAGCAGTAGGTCTTAATCTGAAAAGTATTGCAACTCTCTCCCTAGGTCTTGTTTGTGTTGTTCTTCTTGTAAGATATTTATGGTGTTGAGGTGATATAAATCTTCTTTTAGTGCTTTAATTCAAATTTTCATCTTTCCGTCTTTCAAATAGTTGTTTCTCGTTTTATTCCCTCCTCTTATTGCCCACTTTGGCAAGGAAATGAGTGGTCTAGAGTTTTAAAGTAAAGCTGGGTTTCCTCTTATTGGCACGCTTAATATGGAGTGCGGGTCCAAGTTACCCAAAGAGGATTGAGTCTGCTCCCGTTAACCATCGCTAACCTCTGCTCCTTGTCAGGGGCAGGCACATCAGCGCCAAAAATTGATATGCACCTCCCAAAAAAGTGTAAATAACTTTTCAGTGCTGATGTGTCCACCCCCGACAGGGAGCGGAGGTAGCGGTTTTTTTGGGGAGCGGACTCAATCCTCACTCCAAGTTGCCCGGTTGTCTTTCTGACTCACGCATGTCAAACTGGGTGTAGCACTGTGTCATGCCGTGTGGTGCATGTTTGTGTGCCTTGGAGCTTATATATTTTCATTAATAATTTTTTATCTACCTGTCTGGTTGTCATGGGTAGGTTTTCTCATGATAAAATTTTCTCAAAAAATCATTTTTAAGCTGTCTGGTTACCATGAAAAGTTGGTTTTCTCATGATTCTTTTCTGTGAGATTTTCTTTTCTTTTCTTTTCGATACAATTAAAGGCAACCAGACTGGGCAAAAGCTTTCTTATATCAGAACATTTGCTCCCTAGGCCCAGTCTGGTTGCCATGAAAAAAGATTTTCTCATGACCAAATTTTCTCAAAAAATCATTTTTAAGCTGTCTGGTTGCCATGACAAATTGGTTTTTTCATGTTTTTCTTATGATTCTTTTCTTTCCTTGTGGGATTTTCTTTTCCATTCTTTTCCTTTTTTTTCCTACACAATTCAGGCAACCAGACTGGACCTATATGAAAAGATTTTATTTCATGGAATAAGATAATTTTTCTTAAGTAAGCTGTGACTCGCTGGGATTCTAATCCAATATATTTGATGTTTTGAGCTGATAGGTTACGACTTCAATGCACATTAATGGGCGCCTGATTGGAAAACTTGTGTACAGGTTGTTCTTCTGCAATTCTTTTCTACAATATTTTGTTGTTCCATTTCTTAATTGTGACCAGAACATATTGAAGGAGCCATGATGGAGTTCCCAGCACTCTGTCTCTATAAGTGCACACACGTCTGACAGTCAATGGCTCAATCATGGAGTTCGAGCAGCCGGATCTTTGTGCACCAAAAACTATACCAAGAGGGGACGAAATCAGATTGAAGGACCGGGTAAAGTGTGGATGCCCCATCCAGATCAATAAGTAACAATAACCTCTCGTCCTTCGAATCTTTGCAATGTCTACTTGGTAAGCTACAATTGCTTGTTCCGTGTGCAATTTCAGTGGGGCCAACCCAAACTGAACCTGTTTCAACTCAATCCTAAGCCATTGTGTTGGCACAATTGAAACAGCCTGATATTTCACGCGACGGGATATGGACCTGAAACACTTACAATCTATGCAATAAATAATATTTAGTAGCAAAAAAATAAAAAATACACAAGGATTTTTTGTGGTTTGGCCAAGATGTCTACGTCCATTGGAATATCCGTTCTTCACTATGAAAAAAGTAGTTGTACAAGACCCTCTTATTCAAGCTCTCACCCTATAACCCAAGCCCTTAACCCTATTACACTTTTCTCTCTCACTTTTTTCAACTCTATGAAAAACCTCTCTTTTCACATTTTCTCAAAACTCGGAAAAGACCTTATTTTCTCAACTTGAAACCTTCCAAGGAGAAAACTCATGAGAATAATGAATTAAAGAACTATCAACCCTAAAACCACTCTCATATTAGAGAGTTGGTCTCGTGGGGCCCATGGAAAGACTATCCACACATTTCCATTTCTTCTAATTGGAGAAGGAAACCAATTAAGGTAGAATGTTTCCTTTTGGCTGAAAACTTGCCAAAAACCCAACAATCTATACATTGGCATATTTGTAACCACTTTGAAAATTTCTTGTTGAAATTAGCTCCCCTTGTATCTTTGTTAAAACATAGAACTTGTGACATATGCACCACACTCCACGTTGGCCCACCTTTTGGAACCACTTTAGAAAAAATCTACACTTGTTTTCTTAATGGACCCTGCAACAAAAACACCTCCACCTCGAATATGAATCATAACTTGTTTTCTATCACTACAAATAACCATTAGCTTTAAGAACCACCACTATACATACCATCAAATCAATTCGGTGCTAACACCATCCGACTAGATCATAATATGACCAATGGACATGTATAGCTATTCCGAGTAGACTCGCCTAGTCAACTATAAAGAGGGACCTCGATCTGTCCTCTACAATCATAGTAACTGTTTCACTATCGTCTATCACCTGAAAACCTGTAACACATGTTATTGCCCAACTACAAAAGAGATATTACAAAAGTGTTTTTATTATGTGCACCACGTTTCCAACTAGCCATCGATGTCAAAGGAATACCATTAATCATTGCATTCTCCATCAGATGAAAAAAATCATCACATTTTTTTACTTTGAAACTGAAAGTCCGGTTTTATCCTAGAAGGGGGTGAATAGAATATTTAAAAATTATTTTTAATTAACCCCCACTTAAATTTCTAATATAATAATACTCAAATGTAACTTGAAAATTAATGCACTTAATGATATAAATTACTTTTTAAGGATTTACAAGTGTAGTGATATGGCGATGCCTAATTTTATCTTTCAATTGGATGCGATTACTAATCAATTTTAAGAATGAAAGATTATACAATGATTGCTACACATGTCATGCTAGAATAAAGAGAGTGAAGACAATTGCAAAGTACAAACATTCACAAACGGCACAATATTTAATGTGGTTTAGCACATGGTCCACATCCACTGTTAAAGCTCACCACCAAACTACTAAATTTTATTTAAATTAAAACAAGTTACAATGAAGGTTAAAATTCAAAACCTAACTACTTGCATCCCTAGTGATTGTCTTAATCACTTGCAAGCTCTACACTCGATGTCTTAGACAAGTGTTATATCTACTTTTGGTGTCTCCAGTGGGAATGGTCTACATTTCTGGTGTCCCCGACGAAAGTACTAAGGTCTACAATATCGGTGTCTATGGTAGCAGTGCTAAGGTCTCAATAGGAAAAGAAGTCAATACAAATTACCTCTTGAAGATCGATGTATTACTTATTACCCTTTGATGGTGGTTGCTCCTTATAGAGCTAATATGCTTCAACTTTCCACCAATCTCCCAAGAGTTGCCTTTTGAAGCTCCACACAAGGTTTTACTTAGAAGTAAATCCTCTTCTTACCTTCCTTCTTGTATTCAATGAAAAATGATTTCTAGGAAAGCACACTAGTAGCTCTTGCTTCTTGAATCTACAATTGAACCTCATAAATGAGAGCTTTTGGTGGTTGAGAGAAATGAATACCTTAGCTTGATCTTTTTCTCTCTCAAGATCTCTTTGTGTGTGTTGGAGAGCTCATTTGGAGTATGTTTTAAGTGATAATTAATAGCCTTTTAGAATTTAAGTTCTCTCTCTCCCCTTAAATTCATGAACACTCTCCCTATATCCATGCACTTTTTCTTTATCTTTTTGTCATGAAATTGGCAAAGTAAGCATAGAGAAAAAGTGAAGTAAAAATGGTTTTTCATCAATTGTGAAATTGAAGTACAAGGCCCAAAAGACAAAATACAAAGTGATTAAAAGTAAAGTACAAAGAAAGTATCACTTGTTCTCATCCTCACCCTCATCCTCATCACTCTAAGTCCTGATGTCTAAAGGGACACTAGGATGATGAGGGATTTGTGGTGTCACCGCATGCTTGAGTTGCTCAACATGTAGCTCAATGCTATTAAGCTTGTTAGCAATCTTCTCGAGGTTGCTGATGACGCAACCAGATAACTCATACAATCCCTCTAAGGTTTTCCGCACATATATGGGAACTGGAGGCTTGCTTTAGGGTGTTGGTGAAAGTGAAGATGCAACTAGATGAGGAGGTGGAGGAGGAATAACTGCCTCAGGAGGTGGAGGAACGACAACTGGAGGTGGTGCTACAGATGATGAACCAATTGTAGGTTGTGCATCCCTTTTTCGTTTCTTGGAGATGCTCTAGCAGAGCATCCTATGGATCATTGATTGATCAATCTTAGCCCTTGTTTGAGAATGGTGGCATCCTTAGGGAAGGATACCCCATATATATTTAGAAGGCATGTAATCATCATGCTATAGGGCAATAAAAGGAAGGCACTCAATCTCTGTGCCTCTGAAATAATGACATAACAGAGAATCGCTGCAATGTCGACCTCCTTCTTTTTAGCAAGAAAGGAATACACCACATGCACCATGTTATCTAACATGTCGGTGTTGGGAGTGGTTGGGAAGAGGTTGTAAGTGAAAATGAGGTTGAGTAGCCTCAGTTCCATCAAGAACTTTGGCTTGAAGCTTCCCAAACTAATGAGGCTCTTGGCAACCAAAGATCTTCGAAATCTCAACCTTGTCGAGTCTGTTGGGGGGAAACTCGACTACCTCTCCTTTGGACCTATCTATCCTAGGTAATGTGGAGATGGTACCATGGTCCAGGTCCATCCAAATACCATAAACCTTGGTGTTTAAGGTGAGAGTGTCGAGGTTGGAAGCATGTATGTTGGAGTAGAAACTCGACCTCTTTGATGGTCATTAATGCCTGCCATCCGCTAGGAATGAGATCATGCCCAAGAAGGACATCATAGAGTATCATGGTGTGTACATGGAGCTTGATGGTGAATGGGTGCTTTGAGAAGTAGTGAGTGTAGTTGGCAAGACATCGTTCAAGAAGGCCTTATCATTGACCAGAGGGGCTCTCTAGGGCTATAAATTAGGCAAATTCCAAGCGGATGTAAGTGCATCCGCATTTGATTCATTTATTTTTCACATACATTCGAATTTGATTAAATATCCACTAAATTTTTCAAAGTTAGATTCGCATTTGAATTTGTTCAAATAATCAAATTTTTGGATGCAGTTTCAGATGTTCGATTACACTAATGCACATATTGAAACTCTAGATGGAGGAGTTCAAGTATAGGGTGACTTACCTCAATTGCTCCCAGGTTTTGTATTATAGCAAGATACAAAACAATGGCAACCCAATGAACACCAATTTTCACAAACCCAACGATAGGTGGATTTTGTCACCGATTCTTTCTTCCATTTTCTTTCCTTTTCTTTTCACCCTTTTGTAGCTAAAGACACATGGCGAAAGATGTAAAGGAATGGAAACCCAACAAGCACCGATCTACCCGGGATGGAAGATACAAAGCAATGGCAACCCATCGGTGGTCCTCCCGACGCCACCGATCTGCATCAATTCCACCACGACTTCGACAATTGAGCTTGGTGTTCCCATCTCCATTGCCCTGCTTAACTAGAAAAGGCCCCTACCTCTTATCTTTGTCGCTAATGCCGATTCTCTTCCATGAATCAAGCCTTAATATGTTATTTATTTACTCATATGCCCTCATCCTCAGGGATAACTTGAAATATGATATCACATTATCACATTGACATTAGTGTTTTTTTTCTTAACTTATCACTGACTTGTTTGGCTGAACATTTTTTTGGATGTTTTTAACCTAGCACATGCACTACTTGTTAACTTTTTAATATATATATATATATATAGGTCAAATATTTATCGGTGCGATGTATACATATCCGCATTTAGTTCGTTTATAATCGAATATTTATTAAATGAATCAAATATTTAAACTGATAGGATATAGTTGCATCCGTATTCGCCTTAATCATATACAGATGCTTAGGCAGATAGATGACAGCCCTAGGGCTCTCTTCTTCTTTTGCATGTGTAACTTGGAAGTTGCTGGGTCTTTGCCTTTAGCTTGTCATGCTTTGGGGGTGCCATTGATCGAGCCTTGGCCTGAGGATTAGAAGACAAAGAGATAAGAGGAAGCAAGGGATTAAAGTGGATAAGATGCAAATGAGAAAAATGAGGAATTTTAGGCTTTTAAAATGAGAGATGGTTTGTTTTCCAGCTCCTTCTGGTTGAATGATTCCATGAATCATTTATTCCCTCTCTTATATATTCCTCATTTTCTCTTGCTACAATCAATACGTGCTACCCTTGTTTAAGTATTGTTTTGGTGCATCAACCATAATGAGAGAAGCTCTCATGAACACAATAATGGCTGAAAAATTGATGATAAAGTATTTTTTTTCTTTCATTTCCTTTCTTGAGAATATATATAAAATAGGGCAAAAACTCTTCTACAAAACCCACTATCATGGGAAAACAAAAAATTTATAGAAAACATCTAAGCACATTAAATATCCCCACTTCCCATAACTAAGCATTAAGAAAACAACAAATTCATTAAATACTCACACTTCCTATAACTAAATACCTAGATATCATAAAGATATATTAAATACACCCATTTTCTACAACTAAACTTTAGGGAATCAACAAAAAACATTAATTATACTCATTATCTCCAAATAAACACTAAATACATTAAATGAGAAGGTGGAAGGTCCTTGACTTGTTGAATGGGTTGGGTAAATGGATAGTTGGGTCATGGGTCTAGGTAATAGGTAATGGATTAAGTTGGGTTATGGATCATGGGTTGGCTTATTGGGTAGTGGGTTAAGGTAACTAGGATGCATTGTTTGGATGCTAGGTTTGCTTGGGATATTTAGGTGCTAGGTTAAGGTTGAGATATTTGAAAACTAGTTTAAGGTGGGATAGGTCATCAAAAAGGAATGTTGTTGTATCATAGGATGTTGCATCATTCTCCCCATTCTGAGAAGAACTCGATCTTAAGTTCAATGCTCACAAGGAGTCAGTTCAAAACAATCCACTGATGTGTCATCCTTGCTAAGTTCACTTTCATCAATTGGTGGTGTAGGCCAATTAGAATATCATCTGAACCACTAAATACATCTAAATCAATGAGCTTTTGAGAAAATCTTTCATATTGAAGATTACTTCCATGACCCAAAGAAGTATCTTGGATGTTTGAACTCCTAGATGCTTTTGGAGATCCTTTCAAATATGCAAAAATTATATTATGCAAGTCATATACTTTCATTATCAAACTCATAGTAATGGAATTTACTGGAAATAATGATCCTACAAATGTATCCACTCACCATGATGCTAAGCTCAGTCATTTGGCTCATTAAAAGACATTATACTACAATCTTTCAAGGTACAAGGAGATACTAAAGAAACCAAGATACATAAAATGTAATATAGTGGTGGTTCCATTGATCCTATAGAAACCACATATATAGCCTAGTGTAACAAAACCTTGAGGAGCTTAAGAAAACTAAGTAGAACAACCACTATCTTGTATTGTAACATTCTGTACCTTAATTAGGAAAGTTTAGAGAATCTAGACCTGATACCATTTGTCAAAATTGAAACCTTTTGTAATTTTGAACACAAGGGCCATCATCAATGTTCGAGTAACCAAGACATGGTTTAGAATGACTTAGAGGATCATTTGACCACTTGAATTTGACTCCGGAGACCTAAGGTGAAGAAAATCAAAGAATTCAACAAATTTCAGTCATGACCAATCACAAAACTCCCAAGTGTGACCAATCACACACAAGAGTCACAACTCTCGGGTATTGCTTAAACCTACTCATGACTGATCAAAAAAATCCCTGACCGATCATGGGCGTTATTTATCACAAGTTTTGTGATAAATCACACACAAATCACAACATAAATCACGAGAAAAATAACATGCATGAAAATGACGTAGCTTTTTCTCATTCGACCTCAACTCGAGTGTTTGTGATGAAATATAACCATATTGTGACCTCATTTGGGTCCAAAATACCTCTAACAATATAGAAAGAAATAGTGAGAGAGAATTGAGAGCTTTGAAAGATAAGTGTGGGAGTTTTTCCCTAATTTGGTAAGTTCAACCCATTCTTGATAATTTTTGCTAGAATAAGTGATTTTCTTTTATAAATTACTTAGATTCATTCATTTGATGTCAGATCTACTATAATATTGTAGAACAAGGTGATTTGAGAGGTTGAGGTGAAGGAGTTTTGACAAGGAGAAAAAGATTCAGAAGAATTGTAAGTAATCTTGCTTACTATGGGTGATATGATGTGTTTTCCTTTTGATTTTCAGATTATGTGATTTTACCTTTGGGTTCCTTTGAGATTACTAGAAATCCTTGAATTCAATCCATTGAACCATGCTAAATCTATGAATTCTAGCTTATTTTATAAATATTTTGTTCTCTATGCTTTGTATAACCCATTTCTCATTGGAACCTCTAAAATTTTTGTAGATTTATGCTTTGAACCACTAAATCTTGTTTGATCTTTAGATCTACACCTATTTTGTGAAAGATTATTATTTTTAAACATTGTGTAGACTGATTCCTTCATTGAATCCTTTAGATCATGTGAAATCTGAATTTTTTCCATATGAATCTTTGAAAATCTGTGTAAAATTGTAAATCCTTCAAGATCTACACTATTAATGATCAAATTAATTGGTAATCTTGCTTTACCCTTTGTTTTGGATACTAGATGTGAATTCAATTGATTTCTTTGATTCATTGGAAAATCATTTGAATTTTTGTAAATGTGTATTAAAGCCTTTGATTCTAAGCGTTATGCTCTTTATGTGATTATATGAACCATGTGGACCATTGAATCCAAGTACATGCTTTGAATCATTGATTTTATGTGAAATCCTAGTGAATTATAGTGACTCTGGCCTTATGAATATTGAATCATGTACTAACTTTGAATCTAAGTAAATCGTATAACTTTGAAATGATTGAATCATGGCAATGTTATGCCTATATACGTTTTATGCGTTATAGAAATATTCTGATTATCAAAACTATGTGTGCCTTCGAACTTATTGATGTGAACCCTATTATAATTCAAAACTTTGACCCATTTTATGCCCCATCAAAGGGTTAAGTGTGATCATTGACTGTGTGGGCCTTGACATCAGGTTAAGTGTGTCATTTGACTCTATAGGCCTACTCATAAGGCTAAGTGTGAGAAATTACTTTAAACATGCTCTTTGGCTCATGGATATTAGCCATATTTCTAGAGATTATCAGAAGATCAGGACCTTACCATTGGGATCATAACAAAGACATTAGCTCTACTCGTGTAGTTTGGCATGAGATTTAGACCTTACCCATGGGGTTGACTAGAACATATGAATACTTTATTTCAAACCTTCAGAATATTGAACATTGAACCTTTGAAATATTGAACATTGAACCTTTTGAACATTAAACTTTGAAAATTTTAAATTATCAAACTTCGAACACTTTGAATATTGAAGTTTGAATACTTTAAACCATGTGAATTTTAGACCTTATGAACATTAAACTCTGAACACTTTAAATCATTAAACATCGGATGTTTTTTGAAACTAACATATGCCATTGAACTTATAGGCTTTGATCTCTATATTGAATTACTTATTTTGACACCAATTTTTATCTGTATTTAGCATTGAACTCTGAATTATGAAGTTGAGATTCTTTGCTTGAATTTAGAGCTTTGCATTGGACATTTAACTTCAATTTGATATTTGATTATTGTTTAATTTGTACTAGCATGATTTTGCTTATTACTTCAATCTCTATTTAGTTCTAT
Source organism: Platanus orientalis (assembly GCA_025762735.1). NCBI lineage: Eukaryota > Viridiplantae > Streptophyta > Magnoliopsida > Proteales > Platanaceae > Platanus > Platanus orientalis. Next base: position 12,591 of record JAOXJP010111671.1, read on the forward strand.
ATTGACCTTTGGACATGCTAGTACTCAGAATTATGTTTTGTTTCATATTATTTACAATCAATTAGATTGCTTACAGGTTAGGACTAACCCAACCATTTTGTTTTTTAGACTGACTATGATTGCAGGTTCTCTATTTTAGAGACTTGCTATGACAATCTAAGCATTTTCCTTTTATTCATCATATTTGTTTTGAACATATTTAGGACCCTCATTTTAGGTCCATACTAATGAAATATTGAATATTCATTTCCCTTGTTTGTGATTTGGGTGAAAGGGCACCACATTAATGTAGATTGTCCATTTATACTATTTTGGAGTTATATGGGAGATTATAGTATTTTTTTCCGTTATTACTTATTGGTTATAGGACTATTGTGATCTATTAAATATGAGCACATTTTTGTAATTAATGAACTTAGAATGTGAATATGGTTAATTAATTATGACTATCGAATTGTAAACATTGGTGATTGAATCAATGTAACAATCCGAATCCGGGGCGCATACTAATCACATATCCAAGTCCCAATTTAGTGGCGTTATATGTATACCATTCTTGGTATATGGTAAGATGAAGTTTTGAGTGTAGACATTAGAACTTTGTGAATCTGAATTGTCCACTTTCAAAACAAGATCAAGTTCTTCATAAAAAATAGGAGGTTTGTTCAAATCAACAAGGTTCTAAACCATGCATGTTGATGGGAACAGCCACTCTATAATTTCTTTGAATGTGTACTCCATGTAGGATTGAACCCACTCTAATGCCAATTTGATGTAACACAAAAAGAGGGACAACAAGTGCCATAAAGGTAGCACTAATATAGAACTTAAAGAGGGCTGCAAGAGCTAATATTGAAGCACCAAAACAACACTTAAACAAGGGTTATACGTATTGATTATAACAAGAGAAAATGAGAAATATAAGAGAGGGAATAAATGATCTGGGAATCACTCAACCGGAAGAGAAGGAGCTAGAATCACTCATACCTATAGTGGACTCACTCAACCCACAATGAGAGAAGCTCTCATGCACACAACAATGGTTGGAAAATTGACAATCCAAAAGTCTTTCTTTTATTTCCTTTCTTTAGAATAGTTAGAAAACAAGACAACTACTCTCCACAAAGCCCACTATCATGAAAAAATAAAATATACATAGAAAACATCTGAATGCATTAATGTTCCTACTTCCCACAACTAAACACTAAGAAAACAAAAAATACATTAAACACTCCCACTTCCTAGAACTGAATACTTAGATATCATCAAAATATATTAAATACTCCCACTTTCTAAATCTAAACTTTAGGGAATCAACAAAACACATTAATTGTACTAATTATATCTAACTAAACACTTGATGCATTAAATGAGAAGGTGGAAGGTCCTTGACTTGTTGAATGGGTTAGGTACATGGATAGTTGGGTCATGGGTTCAGGTAATAGGTAATGGATCATGGGTAAATTGGCTGGGCACATGGATCATGGGCTAGCTGATTGGGTATTGGG
>JAOXJP010111682.1:0-14097 GCA_025762735.1 Platanus orientalis
CCACACATTCCAATGTGTCTGACATCCTACTATGTTACTTGAGGACCACCTATCTCATCTCATGAGATCAAATAATTGCCCATATAAAGAAACAAATTTATGTGATGATAGAATAAATAGTTATTATTAATTAATCATACTTTTATTTTATGTGAAGGACTTTATTAGGACACATATTTCCAACAGGTTTAGGATGAGTTGACTTAGAATATTCAAGAGGAGGTTTCATGGTGTATATTGTATTCTATTAACATAGTTTTTTATTAACAAAACTAAAGAGAGGAAAATTTCAAGAAGAATATGTTAAAATAATTTTAAGATAAATAGGATTAAAATAAAATATATCAAGTAAAATTTAATAAATATAGGAGTTTACAAAAAGAAGTGGCTAAAATTGATGACCATGAAATACCCCATAGTGACTGTTTAATTTTTCTATTTTGGTGCCATTATTTACAACGAGATATTGAATAAGATATGTACATAATTAAAGTAAAATGGATGAAATAAAGAGGTGTTTCTTATGTATTGTGTGATTGAAATATACCACTAAAAACAAAAAAAAAATTAAAAAAAAAGATAGGTATATAAGGCACCATGAAGTTATGGAGAAAAATTGGATGATTAAGTGAATAATACATAAATAGAATGAGAGTAACGTATAAGATATTGAGATAAATAAGTGACAAACTATAAAGAATAGAGAAAAAAATGAGTACATTTGTGAGAATTTAATGGTAACACCTTAATAAATTGTGCAATGAAGACTAAGGGTTGCATTAATAAAAATAAATGATGTGGTTCAAGTTGAAGCTCTAAAAGGACAAGAGGGATGCAAAAAAAAGAAAAAGACTTGAATCAAAGTAATGAAAACAAATTTGAGAGCATATAGATTAATAAAAAAGTATAACTTAAATAAAATAGAATTATAAAATAACAAGATTCATGTAACCAACCCCAAATAGTTGATATAAGGTTTTGTTGAGTTGAGATGTAACGGAGTTGGACTGGGACTTTTTTAAGAGGCTTATTAGGCCATGCTTAAACTCACATTACCAACCAAAGAACATATGCCAATGGCTAATGAAGAAGTAGAAAATGGTACATTATTCAATTTTTACTTGAAATTTTTGCATATTGAAATTATAAATTATTTAGTTAGGTTTGAAAAACAGTAAGAAAAACTAATAATTTAAACAAGGAAACCTTTGATTAAAAGAGATAAAAACTCCAAATCAAAGACTCTTAAAAAGTATTATAAGAAAATTTGAGAATACCTAAATGTACGAATGTTGATTGATAATTGACTACCTAATTATTTGACATAGATAATCCTAATTAATTAGGTTTGTGTCCATCTTTTTTAACTTGTTTGATAATTGTGTTTGGTCTAAATGTTTTTATTAACTACCTAACCAAAGTCTAGATATATTAAAACTCAGACTAAAAATTAAGGCCAAAAAAAAAAAAAAAACAATAGGCTAATGTATTTTGATGAAATGGTCTTATTAAGAATATTAAAGGCATGACTACCATATTTTCATCAATAACTTATTCCATGTTATGTAAATGATATTGGATTATATCCCAATTTTGTCATTTAAATTAGAATTTGATGGGTATAAGTGTAATTAGATAACTCTTTTTTTATTCAAATGGATTGGTAATATTTGATATTAGTTTCTATTTGTGTCAATATTATCGGGTTCTTCTCTAAGGATTTTATTCTATTGACATAAATGTAGTATGAATTTGGTGGTGAAAGAAACATTTTTGCATGAATTAGGTTTTGATTTTTTTAAATTTTTATTTATTATAATAATCTTTTAATGCTTGTTTGGAATCTTTTTTCCTATTTTAATTTTTCTTTCTTTTTTTAAATATCTAGAACATAATTGCATTCTTTTAATAGTTTATTTTTCTTTGACATATTTAGGTATTTTATAATGGAAAGAATCAATAAAGATATCAATCGAAAATACAAGTGACAATTAAGAGGAGGAAAGACATACTAGCTTGTTGAGAAGCTGTGGATTTTCATCACTTAAAATGGTGGATTCATTTCCTCATATCCCTTAGAGTAAAAGATTGAATGAATTGTGTCATCATATTTGACAAAAAAAACAAAAAATAATTGATTTATACATTGAATGGAGGGATATGCTCTACCAGGAGTTTGACCTTGTTAAAAATTGAGTCATAGACAACTTGAAGACCACTGCTAAGGTTCACCATGTATTCATACTTGATAATGGAAATGGAGGGTAGGACTCGATTTGTAAAATCATTTATTTGTCATGTATATTCAATCAAGAAAACTATTATTCGTCATGGTAGATATAACAATATTAAGTATTTTAAGAAGTTCGTCATCCTAAATGTGCATGTCTTAGCTTACCAAGTTTAGTTAGTCATTTGTTTTGATAATTGAATTCTAAAATCATTTGAATTTTTGATAATCTCTAAAAATCTTATTTAGTAAATACCCTCAGTATTTTAAGATATTACTAATGATCCTATAGGTTTAATTTAATTTTAATTGAATACATGAAAACTTGTAATATAAAATGTTAATTAAGTGAGCTATAAGCTTGATCCTAACTAATCCTTCACCTGTCAATGGAATCATATAATAAATCAAGTGCTAAAAGTATATATTATCTCGAATTCCATAGCAATCTATCTTTTTTTTTTTTTTTTAAAGAATGATGTGAAGACATTATGAATATATTGTTTGTAGTTACTTTTTTATTGTAAAGGTCTAGTAAAGGTTTATAGAATGGTCTTACCCACTTGAAAAATAATGTAAAATAGTTTTGATGCTAAGTGTTGACAACTAAACACATCCTACAGGAATCACCATAAAAACCATACATCATTGAAAAGATCTATTAATCCACTTTTCAATACATTAAATGATGTACAAATTTGAGTTTCCTATAAGAAGTTATGACAATTTTTCCATCAGGTGTCTATTCTAATTGGTATGTTTGAACCAATAGATTGTGGTAATTTTAGAGATGAACCTATAATAATGTAGTATTAATTAACTCATAATTTATACCTCATTGGTAAACTTTAGGAGTCTAATTTTCAATGCAACAAAAGATGAGAGACTTTGAGTTTTCTAGAGAAAGTTATAGTTGTTTTCCCACGAGATGTCTATGTTGGAAAAACTAAGGAGCTCGAACGCTCAAGAATAAGTCCGAAAGCTCAAGGTGGGTGAGCCCAATCACTCGAGAATCATCCTAACTCGAACCTATGCGGGATAGTTTTGAAAGTCCTACAAACTTGTGATTTTTTGTTAGGAAGTTGCCAAATTGATTTAGGACTCTTGTAGGGTTTATATAAGCAATAAAACTTGACATAATTCAACACATTAATCCTAAAAAATGAAGGAAGGCAAAAGAGAATGAGAACAAGAAAACCAGATTTTGATGGTTTTTTGGGATTTTGTGAAGAGCTTGAAGTTGGAACGATTTTGGAGGTTTTGAATCAAACAAGTAAACATAAACACTTTACACCATTTTCAAGGTTCTTAGGTTCTTAGAATCGATTGATTACAATTTTGATAAGAATCAAGAACATTTTGATTTGTTTAAGATCTTAAAATCCATGTTTTTGCAAAGAAAAATATGTTTTATAAGTAAACCTAGAGAGTATACTTGTTTTTTTTTTGTTCATAAAAGGTTTTGAATCTCGTTTTGACAAAGACCATGGATGTTCTACATTTTTTTATTGATTTAAGTTTCTAGAATGGTTATTTTAAAAGGGTATGATGTTTTTCGAATGAGTTTTCAAAGGGTTTTGTTGAAAAATATTTTTAAAGATTGTTTAAAATATTTTAATGTACAAATTAGTGGAGCTATGTATTTAGATGGGTTAGATCCTCTTGTTTTTTATTCTTCTTTAAAAAAATATGCATTAATAGAATGATTATAGTATTCTTTTAATGATTTGATTTTTTCTTCATTGATACATGTTAGTTTCAGTATAGCACATGTATTTATTTTGCAAAGATTATATGTTTTGGTATCTATTATGATATGAGACATTTTTTCCATCAAAAAGGGAAATCTGGTGGAGCCCTCCGCATTGGATTTAAGTAGATGTGATCATGCACCCTCTTCATCAAGTCACATAATTGATGAATAAATTATGTTTTGATCATTATCACTAAGGGTGAGATAATGGTGTCCCCTTACTAGGATTACAATAGGTGCAATTAGGTACTCTATTCATTGAGTCACATTAATAGGTGTGTACAAGTACTGAATCACTGTGTCACATTAATAGGTGAAGTCATTATCAATTAAATGTTAACTACTTGTAGTCATATGGGGGATTTCATGTATATGTGCCAGTTGGTCTAAAGTATATATTTTAGTTATATATCTCAAGTATTTGTCTCAATTATATGCTTCAGATATATGTTCACTTTCAGCTCAGTATTTCAGTTTTGTATTTTAGATTTATATGTTAGTTTAGTTATGCATTTTGATTTTAGTTCTAATTTATTATTTGCTTTGTCTTAGATTAGAAAACATTATTTTTAGTATATATCTATAAGAAATATGCTTATTTTCAAGAAGTGTATTCTATTTTATTTTTATAAAATTGTTAGTGCCCATTGACTTAAATACTTCTAATGTTCAAGTGTCCCTGTTATTTGCAAAGTTAATCACGCTTACAGGTTTTTTAGATGATGGAGAGATAACTGTTTAGAGGATCCAGATAGAAGGTTGGAGATAATAGACTATATTTCATTTGATGATATAGACATTTAAGAGTTTATTCATTATTTAGGTTCAGATTTGATACAGTTTTATTTTAGCTTAATGGGTTGTAATACAATAGTTGGATTTTAATTTATTTGGAGATTTGGTAGTATGGATCTTTAGTTAGTTAAATGTTAGAATATGAAATGGTTTTGAATGTTAGATCATATGTTTGACATATGTAAACAGGAATGTAATGTCAAACGTTATGGTTATGGAACAATGAATGGTTGGATGTTTAAATTCTATCATATATGATACGCTGTGTTATGATAGGTGAATATAATTGGAAAAAAATGAATGATCTGAAAAGTAAGTTGTGAATGGATTAATGTCACACTTCAAAATACATAGCCAATAAGGTATGAATTTTAGAGCACGATAGTCAAAATCACTTAATGGGAGTGGAATTTAAAATAAAACTAATACCATTTTATGATCAAGTATCAATAATCCTTTATCTCTAAAAAAATGCACAAACTCCAAGAAAACCATCCATATCTAGTATAACCTTTTACGGATCCTAAAATGGAATCTCATAACTAAAACATTTGCAAACAACATGGTCGCATAAGTTAAACAAGTTCACATGCTAATGAAATCAATTTAAACTAGTCTTGAGCTCACAAGTTCTCTTCTACTAATCTCTGTCATGGCCCATGAGATGTATATGTGTCTCTAAGCCTCAATCTGAAAAATCGTGTCAACTGAGTGAGTTTCACGGGCTCATAAGTAATCATACAAAATATACAAGGAATAGGGCCCTATAGAACATGATTATATAAAGTGTCAAATCATGTGTAGATATGTATGCATCGATGTAAAATAGTTTACAGAACAATAACCATACACTAGTAAAGATATGGTCCGTAAATATGCTTCAAAATAAAGCATGTATGATTCATAGTTCAACAAAACATACTCTTTCCTTTTCAAACCGGAACACTTTTGGTTTGCACTTCAAAATAAAGCATGTGTGGATTACTTTTCAAACCTAACACATTTGATACCATTAGAAATCTAATTCAAATCTAAACATATATCATAGAGCTTATATACATAGCTAACCTCATATTTTATGCTATGAGTGGGGTGCCATTGCATTATTTCCTAATGGCAAAGCATTATTCCAATTGTATTATGACCCCAATGGTAGGGCCAAATTATGTATAATTCCCAATAGCAAGGTTGAATCATAGTATAATCCCTAAGATACGGGCCACATCATTGTATAATCCCCAAGAGCAGTGCCACATCATTGTATAATCCCTAAGAGAAGGGCCAAATTGAAAACATATGCATATTTACATCTAATCGAAATTCAAAACGGATAGTGAGATGCAATCCATTAGCTATCATGATTCAAAGATACATGCCTACAAAATTCCAGGATTCAAATCCTTGGGAATAATTGTCAATAGATGCAAAACATATGACGTATCAAATGCACGAAAATACAAGATGTTTGACCCATCTATAGAGCACATAAAGATCTATTGCAATACTTCACATATCATATAAATTAAAACATTTAGTAATATGGGTGTATATGAAAAAAAAAAAAGATCAAAAGAGAGAAAACCTAAAACAGGGGGAAGATCAATCCTGCAAAACCACCTCGAACAGATATAAGAAACAACTAGATCAATCCTGCAAGGTGCTGGTTTTCCCTAACTGAAGTAGCAACACCTCAGACTGATCCAAAAAGTTTGGACCAATCTGTGTCGAAGCGATCTGGTCTAGGAAGATTTGAAAAAATATAGAGCTAGTGAGTTTTTGCAATTTTTCCTTTTAGAAAGTGTGGGACCTATAAGTAATGAGCTCTAAAATTGACCATTTAGACCTAACAGACATACGTTTAGAACAATTGAGAGGAAAGGAGAGAAGAAGGGGAAGAAACCCCCTAATTTGGCAAGGTAAGCCATGAGAGCCCTCACAATGAGACGTATAACCTAGTTTTAGTATTTCTCATTTGATTTCATTAATTTTAGTCTTCTACACTATTCTTATTGCAGAGGAAGAGAGTTTGGATGATCTATTGGGAAGAAAGCTCATGGGAAAGGAAGTTCTACAAGAATATTTATAGATTCAAGGAAGATTAGCTTTTTTAAGTGGATATACAAGATATACTTTGTTTTTACTCTTAGGTTCTTAACTTTATCTTCTTTAAATATTTGATTTCAAGATTTATGGATTTAATATATATGGATTCCAAGGTTTACTACATGAAAGTGGTTTTATTTCTCATATTAGATGTGTCAAGCATTTTGTGTTCTATTTTGGATTTTAGTTTCGAATGTAAGATTTGATATACGAATGGATGTTATATTTAGCTTCATATTGATATTGGGATTACTAAATTATGTGCATGTATGTTGGAAAATCTTTAAGAAGATTTATCATTGCAAATATTAAATTTTAAATCTTTATATATGAATTTGCATTTGATTTCTGATTAGGTTATGTGGTATGTGATCAGGCCCTGACATTAGATACAATTTTTTTTATGCCCACTCATGGGGAGATGTATGAGATTCGAAGACCCTTGTGGGGTTAGCCTTTATGGAAAATGCCCTTATGGAAAATTCAGAGACCCTTATGGGGTTAGCCTTTATTGCAAGCGCCTTCATGGTACATTTGGAAACCCTTATGGGGTTAGCCCTCGTGGCAAGTTCAAAGACCCTTATGGGGTTGGTCATTGTGGAAAGTTTGAAGACCCATTATCAGGTTGGCCAATATGGAATTTAGAGACCTTTATAAGGTTGTCCTTGTGGCACTAGAAACCCTTAGCAGGTTAGCCTTCATGGCAATCAAAGACCCATTATATTTGATTGAATATTGTTTATGTTTGGTTTTGTCGGAGACCCTTCTTAGTTTGTTATTATATGTATTCGTTCGGTTTTGCCAGAAACCCTCTAAGGGATAATGTACACATTTGTTTTAGTTTTGTCAGAGACCTTTGAATTACTATTTGCATTTGTTTTGTTTTATCGGAGACACTTATGAGTTCTTATATGTATAAGGTTTGAGAAGGAAAGCTCGGATTTGACTTCCACATTCATTTCAACACTCTATACATTACAAACATTTGGTTTGGAAAGATCACTAGTATATGCTCTGTTTTGGACTATGGCTATGGACATATGTATATTTGAAAGAATGCATGTTCACTAGTTAAAATGCACATGTAGTTTTTTTTTACACTACTTTACATTTTGAAATTGTACTCATGCTTCGCTTGACCCAATTCCCTTCGTATGTTTTCTATGCCTACTTACAATGCCATCAAGCTCACCCACGTGACAACATTTTTCAAATTGAGATGAGTTGGTGCCTTATGGAGGAAAACGGAGGATGAAGAATGACAAGGAGAGTGTGCTATGTTTACTTTTAACTAGTCGTTGGACGTGCATACATCCTTATAGATACTTTAGTTTTTATGGAATTGGATTTAAGTCTGTAATATTTCTTAGTTTGATTACTTCATGGAAAATGGTACTCCTTATTATGAAGGATAAATGATTATAAGATGTCAATGTTTTATGGTTAGGATTTTATTATTTTGTTGCACCATGGTTATTGATTACTAAATCTTTATATTCTGTTACAAATGTGCATGAGAATGAATGCATAATTATTATTCTGCTAATTCATAAAATAAAAGATTATTATTCCGCTACCACATGATAGTTGATATGAAAATAAAAAAGGAAAGGTAAAATGTTATTGAAGAAATAAATAAATTGAGAAAAGTTGTGGTAAGTGATCATGTGTTGTTTTTCCGAATCTAAGATCCATCTCAAGAAGACGCCTTGAATTCGGGGCGTGACTGGAATCTCGAAATATTTCATATCCAAATGTAATTATGGAATGAAGTATAATAGCAAAAATGCATAAAATCTCATGGGAAGATCCATGAAAGTCAATTTGTAAATCTTATTAGGGAAAGATGGATAAATCTACATGTTTTTAATAACTATAAACCTTTAAATATATGCAAATATCAAGTTTAGACATAAGGATTGTAAGACCTTAACATGAAAAACATATAATCATTTATAAATTTTCATGGATAAACAAAGATTTATGAGATGCTAACAAAGAAAACCATATACATGAGGAACAAAACTGTTTTCCATGTCATAAACCTTAGAATCCTTACAGCTTAAACCATAAAACTTTAAAATACAAGGTTAGGAATCATAGATCTAAGATCCTAAGAGAGAGAAATAAGGTATATCTTGTATGACTACATACAATCACTCTTTCTCTAAGAACCTTCATGAAATCTCCAAATATCTTTCTTAAACTTCCAATGGTTTTTCCAAATCTCCTTACTATGCAAATTTAATGGTAGATAATATCATAGAACATGAGATTTGACACAAACCTAAGCAAAATATTCAAACTAAGATTAATCCCTGAGAGTTTTGAGAGGACATCCCTAGTTTCATGGCTTACATTGCCAAATTGAGGAAATCCCTATTGTGACAATAGTAATGCGCAAACAAGACAAATTGAGTTAATAGATGTTGGGCCTGTTTTTTTTCCTCAAAATAATGACTTTTGGTGAGCCGAGCTTAAGCTTTGTCTTCATGTGACGAGCCCAAACTGAGCTGGGCCCAACTCGGCTCATGGACACCCCTTTCAACATACCTAAAACTAAAGAACTACACAAAAATATACAATCATGAGTGAACATTTTACTAGGGGTTATAAAATGAACATCAAATGTTTTGTGTTCCAACCACTCTTTTCTATCATTTATTTTATTGGTTAGTTATCAGAGACAAGCCCACAAAAGTGGGTCTATTTTTTATTCTTTTGTTCTCAGAGGTTTAAACATTGACACAAGCATTATAATTTAATACAAGGCCATTACGCCTAATACAAGTAGATGGTTGTGGTAATGGGTTAGGTCTATCCAGTTATGTAAAATACCCAACCCAAACTAACCCAAAATTGAACCGATTTAAGATCAAGCAAACCGAATGGGTTGATCACATTCTTTTGTAAAATGGATCTTCTTAGGGTTAGAAGATATCCAAGTTAAACCCGACCAGAGACCAAGAGGAGATTAACCAACCTGGACTCTAAAAATAAATTTATTTATTTTTTGTACAAATTAAGATAAATCTATACAAGTGAAACTATTGCATTAGGACTGTTTGGTCATCTCACCATATCAGACATGAATCTAAAGACTTACTATGAATAGTTATCCATAAATTGAAGAAATTTAGACATGCAATCAATTAAATCACCTAAAATAGTAAAAATCAAAAATTTTGAGATCTTAACATTTATGAAACATATTTTGTTTAATATTTTTTCCCAAAATTATGTTATTAGCATCTTTTTTCTTTTTAATTGTATCATAATTGAAGACACTCCGCACTTACGGAGTATGTTTGTGTGGTGAGGAATTATTGATCTACCACCCTTTGTCAAAGCATGTGGACCAAAACTTGTTTAAGTATTTCCCAACTTAAGGAAGCCTATCCTACAATTTTATAAACATCATAGTAGATATGGCCCCAAATAGAGTGGAACAAAGAAAAGGATACATGTAGCTGACCCCAACTTATCTTATATTTGAAATCACCAATATGGTGTTTCTAAATACGCTTATACACTTTTTTTAATAGATGATGCAATTGAAGAAGGAAGACAAAGTGACTTATCAGTTTGAAGTGATTGTAGACAGAGGCTGTTGGAAATATGTGTCCTGACAAAGCCATTCACATAAAATATACGTATAATTAATTATTTATTTGTTTAATATTAACTTTTTATTCTATCGTCACATGTATTTGTTTCTTTACATGGATAATTATTTGATCTCATGAGATGAGATAAGTGGTCATTAGGTAACATAATAGGATGTCGGACACATTGAAATGTGTGGAGAGATCTGATAATCCAGTTCTTGTAGACCTGAAAGTTTATAGCTATGGGTGATGCTAGACACATCACTTATAGGGTTGCTACATATACAGCTGCCATATGATGGAGTGATGTAATCTTAGTCACTAGAGTATGTGAATACATTATATAAATGCATTAAATGGATCTATTATGAACACATTTTGTAAAACATCATTATCAGGATAAGTGTTGTTCATATTTACAGACTCATCCTTAGACCTGAGGGGGTTGTATTTCTGTAAGTTATTATGTTAGTTATTTTGAGCTATCAACCAGTGATACGTAATTGGAGGCTATATCATTGGTAGTTTGGATAACCTACATGATACTTGAGAGGATGCAAGTTCCCAACAAGAAATCTATTGCCTTTAAATGGGAGAATATTTAGTTTAGGAAATATGTGATTTAATTAGACATGAAAATCTGGTACCAGTGGTTCTTGATAAAGTGTTTGTCAAATGTTTTTAAAATTGTATTATAATATATATATTTAGTTTTGAAAATGATTTTCTCAATTAAATGTTTTTGAATGTCCAATTAATTCATTATGTTCTTAATGATAATATTCTAATGATCCTAGGGTTTAGACAGTGATTATTTTATCATCTTGAAAGTCATTAAGGAATATTGTGAAGTAGAATGACATATTTGTAAAATATCTGTAAGGGCGGGTCTCATTGTTATTTTCTTATCTTTGGGGGTTCAATTGCAATATGTAATAATGATTATTGCAATTAGTGGTGTGCTAGTTTATAAGTAACAAAATATAGAGTGTCATTAATTTAGTTTGACTGAATTAAGGATATTGGGCCCTACAGCCTAATGATAAGAATCCCATAAGGATCCCACATCTCCTAGGGTTACTTTGGCTTCTCAAATACTTTATAAATAGAGGTATCCACATTCAGATAGGGTCCTGTAACTTTTCTGGAAATGGGAGAAGCACATAGAATTCTAGAGCAGATGTGGATACTTTGGAGACCGGCTTAGATCATCGTCTTGTATCTAGTTTAGCCTTTGAGGTATTCTTAATCTTCTTTGATTAAATCCTGATATTTCATATGGTAATCACGCGATAAATAATATTTATAATCTGTATTTTTATAAAAATTAATCAAAAATTAAAGTTTTTCAAAAAATCAAAACAACAATAAGAGGACTGTTTGCAAGGTTTTGTTGAGAGTTTTAAAAGAGACTTTGTAAAGAATTCTTTAGGGTTTTTCCTATAGGGTTTTGGGAACTCGCTTTTATACTTTGTACCATTTAATGGAAGTTCTTGATTGTTTTTGTCAGTGGATGTAGGCTTATGTAATTATTCTTTTACATTTGCATTTGTTGCTTTTTCATTTTGATACACATTGTTGCAAATTGGAATCCGATCCATTTCGTCACAATAGAAACTTTCTACCTGCCATGACATTTTGTTACTCATTACACTAACCATCATATATGAAATTATTTAGCAAATAGACAAAAATCATCTTTTTCAATTATAGGATCTCAAACATTAAATAAATAAATAAATCACAAAACATTTCCTTTCCTTCTTTCTAAGAACGGCTTCATTTACTTGGGGTATTCATAGAATAAACTGATTCTATGGCTAGAATTGTATAACTTATGTGAAAATTGTTGGATTGAATTTTTTTTATTTTTCCCCACAAGGTTTGTGATCCTAGAAGGGCATACATTTTACCAATCAAGAATCCTTGAGACAAAAATTCCAGTCTCGTGATTTTGTTGCAAAGGATTTAAAGGTATTGAGGACCATGTGCTGTATCTTATTTATTTGAACCTAAAATTGTGCCTTAACGTGGCTTAACGTGGCCTGTCTGAGGTAAGGGCAAGTTGGGTTCAGCCCCTATTCAATTTTGGGCCAAAGTTGATATTTGTCTCGGCCCAACCAGAAGCTATGTCCATATGTTTGTGTATAAATTATGAGCTCCAAAAGTATTGATATTGCAACCTAACTATATGATTGAATTTGGATTGCTTCTGTGTACAATGCCTATGTAGGGGGGCCTAGAACACTCACATCAGCATTGAAAAATGGTAGTGTTCTAGGCCCCTGCACACATATTGTGCACGATTTTGCATGCACAGAATCCGGAGTGGACTAAATTATATCCGGTTGACTGGAATGTTGTCTCTCTAGTGCCAATGAATGCTACCATACCAGTCTTTTTTTATGCACACAAAAGATGTATACAATTTGTGTGCACAGATCAGGAGGTGGACACATCAACACCAAAAAGAGATTTACACTTTTTGGGGTGTGTTTATCATTTTCGGCACTGATGTGTTTACCCCTGGTCCGTGCACACAACTTGTGCTCATCTTTTGTGTGCACAAAATCTGGGGGTTCCTACAGCGAGGGATTAATCAGTGGATGCGGCTAGGCTCAGAGACGGTACTTCGCTTCTCTCACATAATGAACAACAGAGACACATGGAAAAAGTGAATCATCTTTCAAAAACAGTAATTCACTTTTTTCCACCAATCATATTATGCCATCTGTTAGACAGGACATTAACAGGTCTTAAGGTAGCAGGAGAGGATCCGTTCAGCATGAAAAGTTCTTTTTTTTTTTTTTTTTTAAATAACACGCACACATGGTGGTATTGAGTCTCTCTATATATTGAATGGAGGGATCCACGGCGCCAATTAAAAGATTCCAAGTTGATTTCTACTAACGCGTTTTAGTACGGAAGTCATAAGTTGATCAGTGCTGGGAGAAGTGTGATTGATCCTCGGTCAAACTGGCGTAACACGGATGCCTTAGATCAAAAGATCGAAGGAGAGAAGACAGCGATATAGCATAAATATAATAAATAAATATTTATGTCTGTATCAACTCTCTTCTGTCAGAAATCGTGTCTCGTTTGGGCGATTAATGGTGCCAAGCAAATGTTCTGTGATACAGGTGTGATGTCTCTCTACTTGGAGATGATAACAATCCGAAAAGGTGGAGCTGTTGCATATACCAAAGCAGAGATGCTTTTACAAGTCAAATGATTGAGGCGGCACAGTTGGGACGACAGCTGGAGGTCTCAAGGCTAGGGGTGGGCATGGCTCGGGCTGGGCCGGGCTCAACCCAAGGCCCGAATTTTTATTGAGGGTTAGACTTGGGTTTACCTCGGCTCAACCCGGGTCCAACCCGAACTTTTATATACATGATATATATGTATTATATATAATATACTAATTATTTTAAAATTATCAATAATATATAACTTACTTGATAAAAATTATTTTTTACAATAAGTATTGGGTTCAAGTTCTAGTGAAATCAATGATTTTTTAAAATAAACAATCCTTAAAATTTAAATATATAGTTTTCTATGTTTTTTTAAAACTAGTAAAATTTTGTAGTTCAATTAGTTAAAGCATT
>JAOXJP010111693.1:0-14097 GCA_025762735.1 Platanus orientalis
GATTTCACCATTACAAAACTTCTAAGAACCTAAAACATACAAAAATGGAGTAAGTTTTGTATAACTACTTACCCAAGTTTTTTTTCCTACTTTTCAAGATCTTTGAGAAAAACCTCTTTATCATTTCCTCTATTCTCTGTAAAATGATGTAAAACTAGTGTAAATTATATTAAACATTAATATCTAAGAAGAAAATGATCTGACTTTGAAGATTTATAGAGTTAGGAGTGAAACCTATCCAATTGGGGAAGTACCTCCTTCTCTTAGCTCAAAAACTTTCATAATCATTTATTAGTCTTTCCCTCTTTGTTCTAATGAGGAAAAATAACCTAAATGATGTTTAAATAGGGTTTGAGTTGCCTTAGATGAGTTCCCACATGTGTGGGGGTCAAATGGAAGCAAACCACATCATAAAATGGTAAAAATCATAATTTTCAGGCTTTTCAACATTTATGGGCATTCTGTGATCGATCATGGGGTTTGTGATTGATCACGGGTCATGATCGATCATGGACTTTGTGATCAATCATGGATTTTGTGTCTTAACACTGTTCATGATCGATCATGGGGTTTGTAATTAATCACGGGCACCACCCGAAAGGTATGATCCTTGTGCGTGATCAATCATGAATGCCGATTCTGTTTTTCAATTTTGACATTTTTCATTAAAGTAGGCATAACTTTCTCTAAAGAACTCTTTTTTGCAAACCATTTATTGGTTTAGAAACTAAACTCAAAGAACTTTCTAACAAGGCATGACTCGTACCGTAGTTCACTCGGGATTGGTGTCAATGAGTCCAAGAAAATTTTTCAAATACGCAGACCTATCAACATAAACACCTTTGGGAGAATTGGCATAGCTTATTCTAGGGAACTCATAATTATACACCGTTTATTTTAATGGAAAATAAACTCCTAGATCTTTTCATAAAGGTATGACACAACCTCAAATTCTCTTAGAATTGGTGTCAGTGAGCCTACGAAGTTACCTCAAGTGCAAAATTAGGATAACTTTTGAACTTGATAAGTTCAAAGCTCAACTTGGGTTTTACACTTCTAACTTGCTCCAATGAGTTCCTAAACCACTCTATAGTATCTTTAAACATGTTAAATGACAATTTTTACCCTTATAAAAGTAAAATTGCATTTTTTATGTTTTAAATGAAATGTGGGTCGTCACACGGTAGCCAGCAGTCCCCCCGCTACTCGGAACCATAACATCATGCCTATTACCTCACCTGTATCTGAGCACTTCATTTATCAATGAGACACTAATCCAAGTTAGCCAACCTAACCAACTTGACTCCATGCATCACCAAACATGCTCCGCTACTAAATGTATCAGAGGTAATCTCATCTAACCTAGCTTTGATAGTAGTTGTTAGGATCGTTTTACGTTCTTCTTTGTAGAAGAAACGAGATGCAATACAAGTCACAAGAAAAACGAAGAAATAAATCATGCACAACACAAGATTTACATGAAAAACCCTAGTTTAGGGAAAAACCACGGACCCGCAGGGAAAACTTTCACTAACTGGAAGAAAAACTTGTCCAAAGATGATTTACAAGTTTTAAAAACTCTCCTTCACCACACACAACCCTAGAACAAAAACATAGATATACCCTATAACTCTAATACATATACGTATATAGTTCGGATCCAATCCGATTAATAAAAATGAGTGAAAGTTTTCATATTCGTGTTTTTCTTTAGGTTGTATCCATGTTAGATTTCGAGTTGAATTCCTGATGTTAACCTAACAAATCAAACTTTACACACTATAGTTGTAACCTCCTCTAAATGGATAGAATCTTTCTCATAGAGTAGAGTTGTCATGAGATGCTCATATGATGAAGGAAACGAAGATAAAAGGATTAGGGCCTTATATTCTTCCTTAAGCTTTGATCCAATACTTGTCAACAAACAAATAATCTTATTAAACTCATTAAGATATTTAGAAATATCCATACCTTATCATATATATAAGGTGTAGAGTTTTTGTTTGAGGTAGAGTTGATTTGTAAGGGATTTCATCGGGTAAAATATTTTAAGCTTTAAACAAAATTTTGTTGTATAATCTTTATTTAGAATATTGTACAACACCTTATTCGTAAGGCACAAATAAATTGCACTTCTAACATTCAAGTTGTTATCCTCCCAAACTCTTTTTGGCATCCTAGTAGGCTTCCCTTTCAATGCCTTGTACAAATCCTATTGAATCAGCAGGTCTCCAACTTTAACTTTCCATAAATCAAAGCAGTTCTTTCTGTTGAACTTACCAACCTTGAATCTTATAGTTGTCATCGCAAAATCTCTAAAGCAATGAATCTTCAACTCTTAACTCTAACATTCAACTTTGATACTAGTTTATTGTGATAAAACAATACAATAGAACAAAACACGAATCATATTCAAATATGCGACGCACATGAAACAAAACGAGAAAATAGTAAATGACATAGAAAAATCACACAATACAATATTTAATGTGGTTTGGCAAGATTGCCTACATCCACAAGAGAAGATGATCAAGAATTTCCACTAAAACGGAGAACAAAAAAAGTTACATAATGCACAATGGGGAGTTCCTAAAACCCAAAGGTAAAACTCTAAGGAAAACCCCAAAAAACAGAACTCTCCACACCAACATGTTCTTGCCTCTCTCGCAAAAAAGTCTTTGACAAAACCCAAAAGATGCCGCTCTTTTGCAACTCACAGAACCCATAAAAAAACCTTTTTATAACAAACCCAATAAACCCTACACGCACGATGGTTTAAAACCCTAAAATACCCACTTTTCAATAAAGGACGTTTATTGGCTCGTGTGTGTTGTGCACGGCTGAATTCATTTAATTCAAAATACTTTCCAACAAAACACATGGCCCCGAAAATAAAGTCACCTCAGATGTCACGTATACAAAAATCACAATGAACACGCTGTCAACATTGTCATGTCTAATAGCATACCATACCTGGCCTCATCAATTTATGCTAACTTTTATCTTTTCCTAGTTATTTCTTTGAGATCATTTTGGGTTACATCATCCTTATTGTCTTAGAACCTGGGTGATCAAGTCGAGAGGTTTGATGGATAGAGAGTGGATTGTATCCGCTCCTCTTATCATCTGCTCTTCTCTGCACCTGTCAGGGGGAGGGCACATCAGCACCGACAAGTGATTTTTTTTTTTGTGGGGTGCATTTCACTTGTCAGAGCTGATGTGCCCTGCCCCTGACAGGGTGCAGAGAGGAGCGGATACAATCCACTCTCTGATGATATGGTACAAAATCTCAACAGTGACAAATGATGATTTGTACACTCATATGAACTCAAGCACATAAACCATACTACAATGTCCTAGAATTAATGTATCCAATTATTCATGAAGGCCTTAGAGAATCCTGTCCTCATGCTCTGTTATAACTATAACTTATATTAGTACTTGGTCTATATCACAAAAATTATGCATTCAGCGCTGGCATTGGACAATATATAAGAGATCCCAGCAACCCGTACCATCCCCATACTCTCTCATAGGGTCTTTAAAAATGTCTACATCCAGCTTTTGTCGTTTGAAACCATGGCTGGGGCAGTGCTTCTGTTAAAAAATAGGAAGCAAATCTTCCACATCCAAAAATTGTCTACTCCCATTCTCTAATACTGACGTGATGATTATTTTAAAAATTATTTTTGTAATTTTAACCCTATACACCTCAACCATTGTGTCTGAGAAAACGAGAGTGGACAATTTTCAAAGTAAGAAGAAGAGTTGTTCCCTTAAAAAAAACATGTAGAAACATATCTTTTCATGGATTGGCATCAAACAAACTCTAATTGGATTCGAGAACCCAAATATCTAACCTTATCATCAATTTTCTTGCACGATTGATGTTCTTTCATTTCATTTATCTTTTTTCTCCTTTTTATCGGCCGTCGAGCACTACATCCGCACCGCACGCCACCGTGAGGATTTCTTGGTCATGGTAGCATCAACATCATCGTCACGGTCATGATCATGACAAAGCTTGTCTCCCATGTGGGGTTCTGGTTCCATACCGACTCAAGCTCTAACACCCATTTTTCAAAATTTCACGCTCAGCACTATCCTTGAAGCAATCATCATACTTTATTGTGCGAGCTTCTGTTGGATCTCATGACAAGTGGTTTCTTAATAAAAACACCCTTTATTACACTCTTGCACTGACCAAAATAACCTTTGTAAGGGGTTCCCTCACTTTGGGAGCTTATACAAGAAAGAAAGCATACTGTTGCCGTTTTTATAATTTTTGATTTGGAAAGGATACCGTCCAGGATTTGGTGCCCAGGACACCATGGGCCTTCATATAGGATAAAATGGGTGGATGATGCATTTTTTGAATGTGTAGTATGCATTTTACTCCATATGACAGGCCAGGGTGTCCAGACACCAAATCCTGGATAGAACATCCTTTGCAAAACTGAATTTTATAAAAGGAGTAAATTTCCTGTCCATGGTGTATCCAGGGCACCAAGTGACTACATTTGGAATAAAATGGGTGGAAATTTAAATTTTGTCTATCCCCTGCCCATTTTATTCCATGTAAAGTCACTTAGTGTCCTGGACAGAATATCTATTTCAATTGAAATAGTATGGTAAAGTGTCATTGTTTGATGTGCAACAAGTATCCAAAAAAATGGATTAAAAAAACCTGGGTGCTTTCCTTACGAATGATTTCCCTTTTTGAGGGAATTTGTCACAATACAAGCGATGTCACACTTTATCCCACTTTAAGTGGCAGTATCTTAAATAAAACAATTAACCATTTCTCATAAAACCCTAAGGTTGTAAGAGGGGTTTAAATTAATGTACATAATATTTTTCAACACTTGTCCTTGGGAAGGAGACTCCTAGACAAATAAATGAAGGGGGAGCTAGGTGCAAGTCCATAAAATGTGCATTTACTATATTAAATAAAGCAATGAGACTCCTAGACAATAAATGAAGGGGGAGCTAGGTGCAAGTCCATAAAATGTGCATTTACTATATTAAATAAAGCAATTAACTGTCTCTCCTAAAACCCCAAGATTGTAGGAGAAGTTGGAGTTGGTGTTCTTAATATATTTCAACACAGTAGACGATTTCAACTCAAACCACAACAGATCGATACCTTCCTCGTTAGCCTACGAAAAACAAATGCTGACCAATGCGCGTGTGAAAAGTGGAAGGAATTTCTAACTCTCTCTTGACTCATACCAACTAATTCTTATGCGGGTGGGTGAGAATCTTTAATTTTCTCTTGATTGATATTTGCGTTAATCCTTGTATGGGTGGGTGAGTGGCATGCCGGCCAATGTATGCGTGTATTAAAGAGAGAGAGAAAGAGGAATCTTACTATTTCTCTCAAACTTAATACCATTTAATTCTTGTGGGTGGGAGGGAGGGTGGGTGGCCACATTTTTGTGTTTGTGCGTGACAGAAAGAAAATATTTTTAACTCTTTTTCTCAAACTCATACCAGTTAATTTGTGTGTATGGATGGATGGGCGGGTACATTTGTGTTTTTGTACCTGTATGTGTGCATGAGAGAGCGTGAGGAACCTTTAACTCTTTGGATTCGTACCAGTTAATTCTTATGTAGGTGGGTGGGCACCCCGGAGGATCCTGTTAGTGCAGGAGACGGGGACACGCCCCCAAAAAAGTAATTTCTACATTTTTTGGGGTAATTGGGGTGGGCATGGGTCAGGTTTGGATCGGGCCATAATAGGTCCGCCCTAAACCTATCATATTAGGCATCGGGCTCAGGCCTGGAGTCTTTTTAACATTTAAGCCCAAACCTAACCCTACGCGTTTCATCGGGCCTCAGACCGAATCATGAATTTCACAAAACATGAATGTTGTGGTCAAGGTTTGAACTCAAGACCAATTAAATAATATAATAATTCATTGCCAATTAAGTTATAAGATCTTGTTAGTTTTTAAAAGCTTAGAAAACTATTTACTTATATTCTAAGAATTATTTACAATAAAAAATCATTTATCTCACTAAAAGTTGAACGCAATACCTTTTGCGAATTTTTTTTCTTTTACAAATTGAGCTATGAATTATAATAATTTGAAAAGACTTACAACCTATTTGGTAGCTACCTCTAATGTAATAATTTTATTTCAAATTTCCAGGGTCCTTGTAACCAAAAACCAATGGTTCAAAATTAACTCCTTTAGATTTTTACTGATTGCTAACTAAAATTAGAAATGAAATCATTTAAGGTTTTTTTATAAAATGAAATGATATATGTTATCAAGTATAAATTTGAATGAATCATTAAAAAAAAAGGTATAAATTTGAATGAGTTCATTTTGAACCATTACTTTATGGGTATAAATGCGAAATTTGAAATGAAATGATTACATCACATGTGGCTGCCAAACAGTCTCTTAATAAGTTGTATATAATACATACAAATATATATTATATATAAACAAGTTCGGGTCTTGGGTCAGGCTGAGTTAAGTCCAAACCCGACCCTTTAAAAGTTTGGGCCTTGAGCTAGGCTTGAGCCTAATTTGAACTGGGCTTTTTCGGGCCAAATGTCAGGCTGGCGGGGGCCCATGCTCAACCCTAGGTAATATCCCTCTCCTGAGCCCTGAGCCGGAGAGGATTTTTAATTCCTTGTGGACACCCGTGTGTGTGTGTGCGAGAAAGAAATCTTTAATTCCTGTGCACTAATCACTAATGTGTCTACGACTCTTTGTACGTTTGCGTGCTTACTACGTACGTGTGAGAGATAGCGAGGAATCTTAAACTCTTGGATGGGTTGTTACACGCGTGTCCATCCGTGTGAGAAAGAATTGTGTTTTATATCAAACACACGCTTTTACAGCAGATGTTACAGTTTTCATTGAAAAAAAAAAAAAAAGTTACAGATTGTAAAATATAACCTACAAATTACTGAAAATCATGTCGATGAAAAGAAATGGAAAAAAGCATCTCAGACTCTCAGCAGGAAGATGCAGAGTTCAGGTCCGCCAGTACCATCTGGATTCATCATATAAAAAGCTTCCGAGTCCCGGCCGCCGACAACGCGTTCAAACCTCGCTCGCATGTACATAAGCTCCCCTTCCCACACGTTACTGTTCTGGCTCTTATCCGCCGGAATCACACCGGCTCCAACCGATACAGTCTGCACGGTGCTCAACACATGCCAATCCGATTCCCCGCACGTGCGAGACACGGCGTAGCCACACTTCCGTCCATTACAGTACATGGTCCAAATGGGTTCCTGGAATAGCTTCCCCGACCGGCCACTGCCGCTCGATCCCTTCTCGCACTCCAGTGCAATTCTCACCAGCCCCGATGACATCTCCTTCACTAACGTGCACGTTGGCGTTGCCAACTCTAGCAGTAGAACGGGTTCGGAACGTGGATCCTCTTGCACTGCAAAGCTAACATGACCCTTCTTGTGTCCGAAGAGCGTCCCGGTGACTTTGCGGCCTAGAGACGGCGATGTTGAGAAACGGGAAGGAATGCTCAGCCACCGGCATGTCGGGATTATTGTGGGCAGTGAGATCATGCCGAGGAGTGATCGGATGAGCACGACAACATTTCGGGTTTTGTTTGGCCATGTGAAGGATACGGCTCCGTATTTCCGGGCGAGTGGCTTTTCCGAGACGTCGTCTGCGCCCGGTGTGAGTGCTGATGATCTTACATAGTTTGAGGGAAGAATCTTTCGGATGCTTCTGCAGCTACTGCTGCTCCTTTGTAGCCTGATTTCCTCAAGTTTCATTTTGGAGAGAGAGAGAGAGAGAGAGAGAGAGAGAGAGAGAGAGAGAGAGAGGTGTTAAAGGAAGTTCTAATGGTGCTGTTGATCGTTTTCTCTTCTGACTAGACGCACACGCACACGCACGGAGAAGGGGAGGGGGGGCAGGCTGCAGTGGGAGAGGTGGAATTGGACAAAGCGGCCGAGAGGGGATGATGGTGTTGGGAGATTGCCTATAAAAAGGGGGACGATGGAGGTATGTGGTGATGATCGAAAATGTTTACGGTGGTCGTGCAATGCACCATCAAATGTTACCCAGCATGTTCCAAGATCGAGACCATGGTTAAAGAACCAGACCGGACATGGAACCAAAAAAATTAAGGGTGGTTTATTAAATAAATGAAGGGTCGACCCAGGACAACAAGCCAGGTTCCAAAGCGAACCTCGGCTCATCAGCCTGGCTAGGTTGGTTCCAATACCCATTGTTTTGAAAATCGGACCAGAGTGGGCGGTCCAACTCGGTTTGACCTTAATCGACATCCTAAACAGTTTTATAAAAGCTTAAAACCATAATCTGACTGGTTTTTTTTACAAATCCAGTTCTAATAAAACCAACCTGTTTTTATTATTTTGACAAATTAAGAAGAAAAATTAGAAAATTTTCTTTTCAAATTCCAATCCCACTTTCAATGAATTGTTTTTAACTTTTGGTATTTTATTACTTTGTTGGTATGTCTAAAAATTAAAACTCAGTCGAAAGCTTTCTAACGCAATACGGTTTTTTTTATTTATTATATTTTATTTATGTGAAGCGAACTGCAGTTAGGTCATGTAAACCGTCAGTCGGACCCGATTGGACTTGAACCATCCTCATTGGTTAGAAAGCTGGTCCGGTTCTCAAAACTATGACCCAACCCATCAAGGGCTGGTCCTAAGTTTATGGTTTGAGTATCCGGGGTTGGCCAGGTTTTACCAGACGGTTCAACTCATGGGTCACTATCTCATTTATGCTATACCACCTAAAAGACCACAACCATGTGATTGCATACCATGACCCATTGTGGTGCTTGAGTCACCATAACTACATTTCTGATCAAATATACTTTATACATGGACAAGTCTACCGTTAGATTAATTTAAAGAAGTAGTTGAGATATGATAGAGATGGACATAGGTAATATACTTTCAGTGGGACATGAGAGTGACGAATATGATGATGGCGGACAATGGAAGCATGAGAGATGCCACTTTGTCTCTCTGTCCTTTACTCAGTTGTCAAGTAAAAAACATTTGAAAAAAAAAAAAATGATAGTTCAGGATGTTTGTCTATGTATTTGTAATTTATTTATTTAAAAAATAATTAATGTTTGGACGGTTAATACTAAGACCAATCCGGTTGGCGGCCTAATATTTTCAAGGTTAGGATTGATGACCATGTATGTGCCACGTGTTGGTTATCATGTCATTAATTGTCGTCATCATCAACATCATTGTTGAGTATTTTATGTGTGTGGCCTCTAATTGATTTTAGAAAGTAAATATAAAAAATAAAAAATTAATAAAACTAAGAATTTTTTAACAGTTTGATAAAGATAGTATAGAGTGTAGTTAAGAAAGAGGACTTTGAGTTTAATCTGAATTTAAAGAAGAAATAAATAATTTTTATTACAAAAAAAGAAAAAGAGAAATAAATAATCTTGCACGTGTCATATCATTCATAGACAGCCAAAATCCCTTAAAACTTTAACCTAACTATTCTCTACTTTTTTTTTTGGTTTGGTGAGGAAGCTCCTCACTACTTAAGAATGAATAAATATCTCTCTCTCTCCCTCTCTTGTTGGAAATAAATGAAATGAAAGGAGATCGGATTCTATATGTATTCTATCTAAAATAATTTTTCTATTCCCACCCCTTCCTGAGAGAGGGAAAGAATTTCTAACCTTCTCAAGAGTTAATGGCTATAAAGTACTAAACAGGGGAAAGGGATTGGATTCTAATTGTATGTATCAATCTTGTTCATTCCCACCCCCCTTTCTAAGACAAGCAAGGACTTCCTGGTTTTTTCATGAATTGATGGCCAGAATCGACTGAACACAATATTCCAGGAACAAGTTGTAGCACTTACAATCCAATACAAACGTTGTTTTTTTTTTCGTTTTGTAAGTTCAAAATCATAGTTATCTGACTCACCTAAATTAATTCACAATTTACATTCACAAGATGTAGTGAATCATGCAAATAAATTGCATAACTTGCCTGAAATTACTAACAAATGGTTCACTATATATATATATATATATTATATATTAAAGCAACTAGTGATGATTTGGAGACCCTCATTGCCTTCCTCTACATGCTTCAAACCACACATGTGTAGCCCTCCTTAAATTTTATCTTCCTATTAATTATAGATATAAATATTTTTATACTATAAAAAAACCTTTTTTTATGAATCTTTTAAAATTTAACCTTTTATTCACATATTATAATTTGTATTTTTTTTACTTTTTGTTATAAAAATTATCACCTCATTAATATTCATAACATGTAAATTTATTTATTTTATAATATTTCATAATACTTTTTAATACATATATTATATTATATTAAAGCTGGTGAAATAGTGTTGGATGGACAATTGATGTTGATCAATAAGAATCTTAACTCAACAATATGGCTCATCAAATTGGGAAACTAATGAAAATTGAAAAATATTATATATTAAAATTCCTCATTTATGATTCCCTATGAAATAGCTATTTTACGTTAATAGGCATAAACAAAAGTCTACAATTAGAATTTGCTTCTTTAATGTTCTTTACATATATGGTATCTCTTCTTATATGCTTTTTATTAAGTTTCCTATTTACACCTTCCTCTTTAACTCCACACTCCTAAAATCTCTCACTAATATTTTCAAATTCAATTGCTCCCTCTTTTAAAAACTCTCTTCTACAATCGTCTTCTTAACATCACTCCTCACTTTATTCTTCTATCTTTCCAACCATAACGTCATTCCCTAAAATTTCTGTATCTCCTAAAACAACACTACTCTCTTTAACTCCCCCTCACTCTTCCCATTTATTCCTCAGACTCTTTAATCGTTCACATCCCTTACTCCCTAATCTCTACCTCTTCTAATTCCTAAAATCTCTTGGACCAACATATTATATTCCCTCATTTCCTTTTATTTCACCCACGTCTCAACGTGCAGTTTTTTATTCCATATTTTTCCTACTCCTTGATTATCTTCAATGCCACCCCCTAAATCGTTTCATTCTTCTATATCTCCTTTATTTCCTATAATTTCCTCAACTGTTAAAAACGTATCTTATTATTATATCTCCCTTTCAAACATCTCCATATAAAAATTTTTCATGGTCATACATTCTATTTCAGACCCTTGAATGTTGATGTGTGTACTGATATGGGAACCTGTATAGCTATTGTAAGGCCATTGAACAAGGAAATCGACCATGTTCAACTCAATCTTCTAGCTGGTGAATTGATCCACGCCGAAGGAGAATGAAAAATGACTTCAACATTTTTATCCATACCAAGGACTTAGCAAGTAGGAGACTGTTCATGCCGAGCTTGGGAAATTTGGGGTCTCCTGCCAACCTTGGGGAATTTGGGCTTTCACAGGCATAACCATCTTATATCTATTGTAAAAATGTTGGGCTAGCAAAATTCTCGAATAGTAATCTAATATTTCAATCCCGAGTAGTAGGCTAATATCAGAGTCATAATTCTAGGCTAATATTGCATGTCTACGAGGAAAAGACTGTTAGAACTTTCCCATAGACATTTGAAGAGTACAAGGAGGAGCTTCAGAGAAAGAGAGAGAGAGAGATCAAAGCAGAGGTTGATAATTGATGTAGCATTCAAGACTTTGGGTATTCATTGTTTCAATCATGTAACAAGTTGTGCCATGTATTTTTGCTTCTTTTTTCTATTCTAGCTAACCAACTTGTAGATTTTTCAGCAAGTTAGACGTCATGTAATGTATATATATTCACGGATATAATCATCTTTTTCTATTAATATAAATATATTTACTTATTGAAAAAAAATTACCCATCATAATGCATTTGTATTTGTCACATGGTCTCAATTTCAATTTATGTTATACTCATACACAATTTATTACCGTTTTATTTGAATCTAGCATTTGATAATAGTGTGCATTATGAAACTGTATGTGGTTCACGTATGCACATGAAGGGGGTGAGGATAATTCAATCAATATGGACTTTAGATATTAAACTCATTTTTCTCTTCATTCCATATATATATATATATATACCAAATATTTCTTCAATTTATGATTCTACCATTATAAAATCTTATAATTTTTTTGGACTTCTATTTTTTCAATTTTTAGAATTTTTATATTTTCTAATGTATGATTTCTATTTTTTTAATGTATGTGTGGTATACTTTTTGTTTTTAAATGGAGAATAAGAGACGAGTGCAATTTAAGAACTATAATTGTTATGGTGTATACACACATATTTTACTCAACCTTTGATGATTCATTGTTATGAAATTGAAATTAATGGTGTTTCCATTTCTTTAATATATTTCAATGCCATGAATGACACCAACTTAATGTTTTAATAATTTTTATTAAATTCATGTCCTTAAGTTGCATAATTTGAACAAATACAATCCAAACAATATTGTTTGTTCGAATTCGTTTGTTTTTTATTTTTTTGCATGCACTATATTCTCTCATGTCTTCTTATAATTAATTTTTGTTATTAATTTTTATATAATTATTATTACGTTGAATTAATTTGAATTGAAATATAACTTATAATGACTCAAGAGGAATATTAAAGATAATTCAAACTAAGCACTTTAACTATTAATCTCTTTTAAATCCTTGCCTATTTTATTCAATCAATAAAATCAATCTTAAATTTGATATCTTTAAAATTTTGGTTTATGGTTTATCCATAAAAAATACATATTTTTCTTTAATTGATTTTTTTTTAGATTTTTTTTTAAATTTTACTGTCAATTGATCATTCACCCGTGTTTGCATGGATTCATTTGCTAGTTTTTCTTTATCATGAATAGAGCAAATGAACTTAATAACTTACATTGCATTTTACACGCTTAAGTACATGAATATTACAAATTAACCTTGTGAGTTTAATGAATTATTTTCAAACTTAACAAATCATGTCACAAATTGAATAAAATAATGTCAAATCAAATCTACCCAACATATGAATTAGAAACTACGAGTCAAGCTCTAACTTCTCAAGGAGCGCCCTTTCAAGACCCCAAGGAACCTCTATAATTAAAAAGTGTGCATATAATTGAAAAGTGTGCAGTTAGTTGGCAGCCATACTCAACACATGACATGATGTAAAAATGAAATTACTTTAAAACTCCCACCCATTTGTAATCATGTGTCGTATGTCACTTCCTCCCCATGCTGTAGCTAATGTTAATACCCCATAGGGGCGGAGCCAGAATTTTCACATAGGGAGGGCAAACAAAAGGATTACGTGCATCTCCTTAACAGATGCCAATGACGCACCCACAATCAGAGGGTGATACGTCACATCAAAAAGGTGAAAAACACTCCCAAAAAGTATAAATCACTTTTTTAACGTGACGTGTCACCTGTTGGTTGTGGACACACTGTTGGCACCCATTAAGGGGCACACCTAATATGATCCTGGGGCAAAGGTTTTGACTAGGCTTTTATACTCTCAGCAAAGAAAACGCCCAAGTCAAGGGGCGGCTACATCAGCATTAGAAGTGATTTACACTCGCCCCCAAAAAGTAAAAATCACTTTTGGTGTTAATGTTACTGTCCGTTTGACCCTTGGCGGAGGTTAGGGTATCGTGTATAAAATCCAAACCGGATTCTCTGGGATTTTTTATCATCTCAACAGGTACCACTCCATTAGCAATCAATGCGTGACATGTGGCTTGACAAGGGGTGTTTGAACCTATATACATGGATCAAAGTAGGGTATTATAGTAAATATACTTGTGTACTTATTAATTGAAATAGACGTTCTGTGTAGGATTTGAAGTCCAGTACACCATGTGACTTTACATGGAATAAAATGGGCAATGGTTAATTGAAATTTTAAATTCTCACCCATTTTATTCCAAATGACGTCACTTTGACACCCTGGACATCATCTTGGCCAAAAATTTGTCCCATTTATTTTATTTTATTTAGTTTTGGTTCATTAATTTCCACCTTTTATTAATGCACCATTTGTTTGACATTATATCACAGTCTAAATAGAGACTAGAGTGGTACTAGTTCAGTTAGATTAGAGATGACATGAACTCATTTCCTAATAAGGGGGGGGGAGGCAACTTATTCC
>JAOXJP010111703.1:0-14057 GCA_025762735.1 Platanus orientalis
TTATATATATATATATATATATATATATATATATATAAAAGTGGTTTGAATTAATTTTGAACTTATTTGTTTTTAGATTTTTACATCAAATGCCAAGCCCCTATCAACAAAAGATGCCATTAGTATGTCACACTCTGTTTCTCTCACTCAATTCTGATATATCCAAAATACGCCTGACATTTTGAAAAGATTTCGAGAAAAGAAAAAAAAAATGACCTTATTTGATTAAAAAAAAGTATTTTTTTCTTCAAAAATACCCTTTTAACTTAAAATTCATATATTGGGAATTATAGGTCCTCCTAATTTACCATAAAAATAACTCTGAATTCTACCAAAATTGCTATAAAAATATGTTTATATATACAAAGAGGTTAATCTCTTAGGACAGAAGCAACCCTGTTCAAGGCCATGCCCCTAGGTTCTCTCTCTCTCTCTCTCTCTCTCTCTCTCTCTCTCTCTGATAATTGAAGAAAAGAAAAGAGGCAAATGTTCTAATACGCTGCGGTGTATAGGGTTAAAATTGTAAAATCAGTTTTCAATAAAAGCATCACGTGCGAGCCTTTGTTTCTGGGAACATGAGGGAGTAGACAATTTGGGAGTAGAACATTTACAATAACTGTTTAGAAAGGAGCCTAAAATCATCCCCTTTCACAAATAAACCTTTTAATATGAGAGGGAGAGAGAGTTTCCTAATGGGGACAAAGGTACATCCTGGATATACCGTTCAACTCCTCACAGGGGGTCTGGCCCCATGCAAAAAGTGTATAGGGCCCACATCCCCTATGAGGGGGCAAAGGTACATCCTGAACAAAACATCCTCTCTTATGAATGTTACTATTTGTTTATGTTGTGTCCCATTTCACCAAATAAAATGGTTGGAAACTCCTATGTTTTCTTCTTCACTTTCCTAAATTTTTTTTTTTTTGGGTGTAATACTTTCCTTAAATGTTGAACGTGACTATTTCACCTCTCTGTGACATGCACCTAATTCTTTTCTGCAGATGGGTTGCTCCTTTTTTTTTTTTTTTTTTTTAATGCTGCTCTTAGCATGGACGATTTAATATACAGAATAAATGTTCTGTCCAGGACACCAGGAAACTTCACATGGAATAAAATGGGCAGGGATTAGATGAATTTTCAAATTCCCACCCATTTTATTC
The DNA here is from genome assembly GCA_025762735.1 of Platanus orientalis. Taxonomy (NCBI): domain Eukaryota; kingdom Viridiplantae; phylum Streptophyta; class Magnoliopsida; order Proteales; family Platanaceae; genus Platanus; species Platanus orientalis. The sequence continues at coordinate 1,161 of JAOXJP010111703.1, forward strand.
CATATGGTGTCCCCTGGTGTCCCGAACACCAAATCCTGGACAGGACATTTGCTCCCTTTAATATCACCATAGGTCTAAACCTCAATGAGTCAACCCAAAACCAAATTCACTCAACTCGACCAAATTTCATAGACTTAAAAGACACAAACTACCTATGTAGCAACCCACCGAGTCATTCAAATTTATTCAGGAAAACTAGTCCAGGTTGATTTACATCAACTCAATTACCTAATAATACATTCTTTTTGGCCACTATTAGGAGGAACATCATGTGCTAATATTGATTCGCAAGCCAAAACTAGCATGATAATTTTTGAGTCTTCAGGTTTTAATACACTGAAATAACCAGGTCCGGTCTCATGGTTCGCTTAAAAACACCTCAGTTGAACTGTTCCACCTTATGGAACACCTCGGTCGGATGTTGAGCCAACCCTCTGAACCTTCAAACAAACTTGATTTTAATATATTGGCATGATAGACAACAGAAATAAAATCTGAAACAAAGGGAAAAAAAATTACACCAAAATCTACAACTTTATATTCAGTTTTTGAGCCTTATTTCGGATGGATGTATGTGGGAAAGAAAACTTGGGAACAAAATGAAGGCTCTACGTCTCAGTTATCAAATAGGTGTCATTGATAAGATGCAAGATCGGTTTATTTCCTACACTAACAGTCCGGAATCGGTACACTAAATCACAATCAAATATGTGACTCAACGTTCAACTGTGGCAGTTCCTTAGTTGCTACAACAGGACAATTTCAGGGAAAAGTAATGTAATCCAACAGAACCACCATGGTATCTTGGAGACAACCGCTCACTTAGAATACTACTGTGTCCAGCATGGTTCCTAGAGTCTGAACTATATTTGATGACATCAAGTTGGATACGTGCTCTTCCAAATGCTTCTTGGCATCCTGCCTACCTACATTTGCAATGGCAAGCTTTTCAGGAGGCAGCTCATCCTCTTCCTGAACCGCTTTATTGTACTTGATGGCCAGGTTCAGCATCTCCTGTTATTTCACCAAGACAAAACACATATTGACTGAGCAAGATAAATATGAAAATGGAATATTCAAAATGATTAAATGAAATTGAAAATTTTAAATCAGAGACAGAATTGATAAGATGGTTTGAACTCTAAATAGAGTAACAGGAAAGATTGTAAAGCAGCTTTAAGTGTTGTGGCAGTTCAAAGAGTAGAAGGGTAGTTGCATTTCAGCTTAATAAGCTAATGGTGAAGATAACATGCTACTCCAAAGTTCCAACCCCTCATTTACCTGCACAGTCTGCTCATTGGTTTTGGAGTGGGCGTCAAACCGTTGTAATGTCAAACCATCAGTCCATTTCTTCTTGTGTAGGTTCAGTAACATTTTTTCCTCAAGTTCATTCTTCCTGTAGTTAATGGCGATCGAGTAGTAATGTCGGTTTAGTCCATGGATCAATGCCTGACAGAGGTCATAATAGGAGACGGGTTAAATTGCAACAAGAGAACAACTTTAAGTAGAGAGTAAGGATATTCAATAGGGGCACACTAGTCAATCCCTCACCTGAATAGATGGCTTGTTCAGATGTCCAAGGTTGGAAGTTGTCTGGCGTGGCTCTTGGCCAAGCATCATGGTCTGTGGGTTGATCAAGCGGAAGGCATCTATTACCACCTTCCCTTTAACACTCTGTATTGGATCTACCACCACTGCGACAGCCCTTTGATTTAGAGCTTCGAAACTCTGTAAGGCACAATTGAAATCAGCAACAGCAAGAAATTGATTAAGAACCATACATAGTAACCCACACATTCAAAAACTTGCATCTATGACTCCAAAATCCAGACAAAAGTAGATGGCAGACTCGGTAATAAGCAAACAGAATCCCCAGAAGAGGTGTTAGCAAAAGCAAATAAGAAGGCATGCAGTTACAAGTTTAATCAATATCCATAGGTCTGGCTCAAAGACCAGGACTTGCTGATTAGCCAATAAGTATTAGAGAACAAGCAGAATCATGTGTCTCCTTTTCCATACCTTTTGAAACCTGAATACTTAATCAATGAAACAATATATAACAGATTACTTTGTACGTTATGGGATGCTAAACAGTGAAGATTTACGAGTTCAACTCAAAAATAACAATAGATGGCGTTGTTAACAATTTTAATTTATATCAAATGGCATAAAATAATCTACAATTATAATTTGAGCTGTTGAAATTATTTTTCTTTAATATTAAATTTATCCATTTTAAACAAGCAAATTGTGCCCTCATCGTCATTATAGATCATGATCTGCTCTTTTGGCACACCCAGATCTTGAATCTCTAGAACTACACTTCCATTGTTGCAATTGTGAAGGCTACAGATTTCATTTCTTAGAGGAGCTTCATCTTAAATCACAAGAGACCACTGCTCATTAGAGTAAATATAACCACTGGACAATTTTCGAAACCCACTTACCTGCAACATCAATGTAATAATAGCCCATCACTTGTAATTTAGTACAAATCATACCTAGAATCTGGAGACAAAGAAGATGAGGTAGAGGTAGTATGTTGGCCAGCCTGATCCATCTCAGATGTCTTGCACTTATTAGTGCCTAGAGTAAACCAGAGTGGCAGGTCGGCTAGAAGAAGATGGCTCATAAGGTGGGACTAGATGAGAAAGCTCTTATGTGGATATAGGCTCCCCCAGTTAATTCATCTCTCAAGGAAGAAAAGAGTGATGTCGGATGAGTTGGGAGCCCAACAATTCCTGAGGGTCCATGATCAAACTCAATAGAACACTTCTGGAAAACAGGACAGCCTATAACAAAATGCAATATCTCTCAGGTGACTGATCAGGAAGGGCTGAAATTCGATAGGGAAGTAGTTCACTACCCAACTATTTAGGCCTCCAAGTTTCAGGTCAAACAGAAATTTAAAAGTATATAAAACACCCAATTGAACAGGTCTGGGAGCGGGGTTTCAGCAGAACAGATTTAAAATAAAGAGCAATGAGGGACTTAAATAACAAGAACAGCGGGCCAGTACAGAAATAGGCCAGTTAACCTAATGACAGATCAATTTAGGAATATAAAGTAGATTAAACTAACCAAGAAGACTTGGAACTTTATGAAACTGAAATAGCAAAACAGCTGGAATTAACAGACTCAATTCAGGATTCATAAAAACCTCATTAAATGAAGCACTCAGAAAGGAACAACAGCGGAGTTTAGGTGGGGATATACTTAACTCCTGGAAGAATAATACCCGTCTGAAGAACCACAGAAAAGCCTCCTTTCTATAGGGGCAATTGGAGCAAACACAGCCCAGGAACTTTCTCAGCAGTATGGCTGATAATGCTTTGAATATCCAGCAGAGTTTCCACAGTTTGTCCTCATATGAGCCACAAAATAGTGATCAGCAGTAAGGTCACTACTCAGAAGTTGCAGAAAACCTCAGAGAATGAGCAGAACAGTGAGCAAACAAGAAGAAGAAAGAGTGGAATTGGGGAGGCCCAGCCTCAACCGTAGAAGAAAGAAAAAGGGAGGCCCAGCCTCAGCCTTACAAGAACACATGAACAAGCTTGCGCCAGGCTAGGCTTTTTCTTCAATATTCTCTATTAAATTGTGGGGACCAAGTCCCTTTAAATAACTTACAATATTCTTGAAAATAGAAACTCCTAAAAGAACTAAGAAACCCTCTTTGCCAAGTAATTATTAAAACCTTAAAATTGTAGACCAAACAACACCAAACTTAAACTCTCCTAAAAATAAAACTTCCTAAAACTCTATTTTCGTCACTTACTGATAACCCTTTAGTATTTTGGTCATAACTTTTACAAATTACATCAGATTTGCAAAATTTTGGTCCCTTTGGAAAGGTAACTAAATATCATTTCTAAAGACACAAAAATTGAGCCAAAAAAACAAGTTTTGACCTTAAAAAACTTGGATTAAAAGAAAGTTATGGGTTACAATAAGTAAAACCCTAAATTAACCTTGGCTTTCAAGCCTTACTATAAGAAGACCAAATAAAATAAATTTCTTACTCTTACCTTTACAAATTGTGACCCCACATGATCACCCATTGTCATCTAATTTCTTCTTGTTCCTCACAATTGCTCCCGCATCAAAGAGGGGGGCATGCCGGTCTCAATTAATCCTATTTATTGTGTGCACTAGTTAGGGAAGGCAACAAAACTTCCATGATGGCTTGCAAAGGACCATACAAACCCGTTTTCATGCCTCTGCATAATTCTTTCTTGACCTCCACTCCAAATTCCATGTGGAGGTTTATCAAAATCAAATTATTACAGGACACATGAAGAGCGACAACTATTCGTTCCAACAAACCATAAAACCATATGATACCGATCTGATCTTGTAATATGTCAACACAAGAACTTCTAAAGGCAGGGGGCCTCCAGAAAATGTGAACCATGCACCTGGGCTTTGTTGGGCTAGTGGAGGGGTGGTGGAGCTCTTTTGAAGTGCAGGTGACCACCAGGGCAGAAGTTACGGCTGAAGCTAAAACTTTTAAAGGAGACGCTGAAGGGGTGGAATAAAGAAGAGTTTGAGAGGATAAAAAGGAGGAAGGAAGAATAGAGGAATAGAAGGGGCGGAGTTGAAAGAAGAGTATAACAGTGTATTGAGGAGATAACGTGGAGGCAGAAGTCACAGGTGCAATAGTTTAAAAAAGGTGACAATATGACAAAGTTCTTTCACAAGATGGTGAAATATAGGAGAGGGGTTAATGCCTTAAAAAGGCTAAGGGTTGGGGATGAACTCTTTGAAAGGGAGGAAGATATAAAAGAAAAGGTGGCAGAGTTATATAAGGGGCTACACATAGAAGAATGGGAATGGAGACCAGAGTTTGATGGCATGCAGATGAGTGTATAAGGGTCCAGGGGGATTGGCTGGAGCGCCCTATTGAGGAGGAAGAAGTGAAAGCAGTGTGGCAGCTTGAAGTATGTAAGGGTCCTAGGCTGGATGGATTCCCAATCATGTTCTTTTGAAAGTGTTGGGAAGATAAAGGGGGATCTGATGCTAGCAGTCAAGAATCTCTGAGAGGGGGTTCTAAAATAAAATATAAGTAATGCTACATTCATATCCTTGATTACTAAAAGGGTGGGAGCGGAGAACATCAGAGGCTTCAAGCCAGTGAGCTTATTGGGAAGTACATACAATATAATTCGAAGTAGTTTGCTTTGAGATTAAAGGAGGTGTTTCCTTAGGTTGTGTCAAAGGTGCAAGGAGCATTTTTGAAAGGGAGCTCAATTATGGATTGAGTGTCATGTGTAAATGAATGCATAGACTTGAGATAAAATTGGGAGTTCCATTGGTTATTTGCAAATTGGAAATGGAAAAGGCCTATGATAATGTGAACTGGGGGTTCTTGATCTATGTGCTTAGACACTGTGGCTTCAGTATATGATGAAAGAGATAGATAATGACCTGTCTCAGCACAACAATGTTCTCGGTTTTAGTGAATGGATTGCCAGTAGGGTATTTTGGCTGCTCTAGAGAGCTGGGACAAGGAAATCCATTATCTTCCCTTCCTCCTTTTAGTGGCGAGTGTTGGGAGGTATGGTGGATAGGGCGGAAGATAATGAATTGTTGGAGAAATTTTCAGTAGATTCGGTTGTTGAGATGTATTTGAGGTGCTTCAAGGCAGTATTTGGCCTAAGGATAAACTTTGCTAAGAACACCTTGATAACGCTAGGGGATGTGCCAAACCAAGATCTTCTGGCTAGGGAATTGAGTTGCAGTCCGGGCCAGCTTCTGACATCCTACTTGGGGCTCGTGTTTGGAGCTACATATAAGAAGATGATGTGGAACCCCAGCGCTGGAAAGGGTTAGGCAACGGCTGGCATTCTGGCAAGGTGGAAACCTCACTATCTATCCAAAGGAAGGAAGGTGACACTTATAAAAGTAGCCTTAGCGAGTATTCTGCTGTGCTTCATGTCCTTGTTTGTGATTCCGGTGAGAATTGCTCAAGGTATTGAGAAGCCCCCAAAGGATTACTTATGGATGGGACGGGGAGGGACCTCAAGGCAGCGCCTAGTAGATTGGGACAGGATTTGCAATCCAAAGCATAAAAGAGGGTTGTGCATCATAAGAGTCCTAGAAATGAACAAGTCACTGCTATGAAAATGTGATGTGGATGTCGATACCCATGTGGGGCCCACATGTGCTTTGGAGGGGTCCACATGTGGACAGCCATGGAAGCCCACCTTTTGGACACTTAGAGTTCTTATTTTGAGTTGTTTTAGGACTTAGTTTCAGTTATTTAATGTTATTTGGATTACTAGTTGTTGTTTTAATTAGAATAAGATTTAGAAGTCTTTGATGTTATTGTTTTGGGGTATTTTGGTCAAGACAAGGTTAAATAGCCTAGGGCATCAATTATAAAAGACCCAAACACAAGTGTTATTAAAATTTGGCTGATCAATTAATAAAGTTTGAAGTTTCTAGCTCACGGATGGGTGCTTTCTTAAAAACCAAAGAGTGGTTCCCTATTAGAGAGATTCTTAGAGTTTGATCTTCCTGTGGTGAGAGGTTACAATAACAAGCCCATAACCCACAGGTTTGCAGCCATCACTAGGCTGTCCTGCATCAAAATGGCTATGGAGCTTTGATCAAGTCAGGGAGAGCATGTGGAGAAAAGTGGTTGATGTGAACATAGTCAAGAGACTCTTGTATGTGCCACCACACGTGAGTGAGATACAAGATATGTGCAATGTGTGGGCTAGTTTGAGTCTCTTAGGGGTTGGGGATAATCATGTAATAAGGCCTTTTGTGTAATAGGTATTTTTGGGTTTTTTAGTCTTATGGGTATTTTTGTAATAAGGCTGAAAAGCCATGGGTATTTTGTGGGTAATTGACAGCTAGGATTTGTCTTGTAGTGTGAGTCCAAAAGTCAATATATGGAGCCCTCAAACAAGCCGATCGATAGCCCTCTTATTAAAGGTTTTAGAAGTCCTTCAGCTTTAGGAAAGTCTTATTTAGAGAGTCCTGGAAATTTAGGAGTCTTCTTGAGTTAAGTTTCTATTTTGTTCTCTTTCTATTTTAGGAGTTGTAGAATAGGCCCAAATTTGATATAGAATATGGCCGAGATGATGTTGAGGAAGATAACAAAAAATTTTGGGTTTCAAGAAAGAGATTAGGGTTACCCTCAATATCCTCAAACTTAAAAGAAAGTTAGGGAAGAATTGGAAAAAAAAAAAAAGAGAGAATCAATGATCAAGATAAGCAATTTAGAAGAAGAACAAAAAAAAGAATAGAAGCACGAACCCAAGAGGGCAATTCTGGAAATTCTAGGCAGAACCATGAAATTATCAAAATACCATTGGTTGTGCGTTAGAAAATTTTGAAAATTTACAGGGTGATTCTAACCTCTATAAGGAATATGTCTATCAAATTTCAAGTAATTCCAACAAGTCTAGCAATGTACAATCATATAAAAACACAGATTGTAGGATAATATTACCAGATCAATAATGGAATTTAAGGAATATAAAGAAGGAGAAGATAAGAAAAAAACCTATTCAAAATAGCAGTTAAAGACCTTTGTTTGTAGCCTACGATTTTGTTGAAGAAACTATTCCAAGAACCAGCCTTGATTTTGTATGTTGCTACAAATTTTGCAATCTTGATCTTCTAGAACGGAAGATATTCCAACAAAAAATCAAGAAAGAAATAAAAAATCAAGATAATGATAAGAGGAAAAAAAAGCCTGGCAGATGTGATTAGATGGAAAAAGAAAGAAGAAGAAGAAGAGATTAGAGAGGAGGAATAAGAAAGTAGAAGAAGAAAAAGGGGGAAAGACCTAGGGAGCCCACGGCTTCACCATAGGAGAGGGGATAACACCACCATACGTAGGTTTTACAAAACCAATTCAAAATTCATAAACTAACCTATTACATGTTGTGTGGCTCTTTATATAGGCTTTAAAAAATAACAAAATAGAAACCCTATTCAAATTAGGACACTTATTAAACTTAAAACCTCTAAACACTATTCCTATCACTCAGTAATACCCCTTTGGTAATTTGGTCATAACTCTCCCAAATCACCTCAGATTTGCACAATCTTGGTCTCTTTGAAAGGTAACTAATTAACCCTTTTAAAAACACCAAAATCTGACCAAAATGGAAAGTTTTGACCTTAGAAAACTTGGGCTAAAAGTAAAGTTACGGGATTACCCTAAATTAACCTTGGCTTTTAAACCTTATTACATAGAACCCAAAAATTAAAGACTTCCTAATCTACCCATGGCACAAAAGGCCTTGTTACAAAATTGGCACACCCCTAAAAACACTTAAACTAGCCCATCTTTTGGCACCATCTTGAACTTGATTCTCTGGTGGGGAGGCACATACATCAGCCTCTTAATTATGTCCACATAAACAATGAATTAAAAAAGAGTTCATTTGGTTTTTTGGGTTTATCCCTCCTATCCCCCCTTTCCATGGTGCTGCTGTGTGGATACTCCTAGGGTTTGTCCCTAGCTATCTTCTCCTCCTCTCTTCTTACTCTAATCTCTTCTTATCTTCTCCTTCTTCTATCCTCTTCATTATTCTTCTAAAATCTCACCTCTTCCACTTTAATCCCCAACTACTAAGCTGCAAAGCATCAAATATCAGTGACTGACGGGCAAAAATCTGCAAAATAAGGAGTCTCACGATTGGGTGTTCTGACCGATATCATAACCCGAATTGCAGGTATCTGTTGGAGGCATTTTTCCCTCTATTTCTCCTGTTTTTATCTTTATTCTAATTTTTATTTGACCATTTGAAATCCTATACAACTTTGCTGAATTCCCTGTTTATTACATATCTTTGAGACCCATTAAATTTAGACTTAAAACAGAATTTTTGGTATCCAATTATAACAAAATCTCCCACCCTAGAGGCCTTTGTTCTTGTGATTTCTTTGTAGGGTTTTCTTCCCCTACAACTTCCCTTTCTCCTCCCTCAAACCCCTCTTGAATCCCCTACTTCCTTGCTAAGTTTCTGCTCAAGAATCATATCACTATTTTATGTTATCTCCATTAAAGCATACTGCTGACTGATAAATCATCTGTTTTATATACTTCCTTTTACTAGAATAATATAAAATTTTGCATGGGAACCACTTTTAGACTCAACTAACATTCTATAAATTTTCAGAATTTTCTGACATGTCAACAGGAATATTTTGGTAATTTCACGGTTCTGCCCTGAAATTCCAAATGCCCTAAAACAGCCCCCTTTCTCCAATTTCTTCTCTTCTTTCCATCTCTAATTCTTCCTGAATCCTTCATTAATTCTCTAGTTTGATTCTCTCTATTCCCTTTGTACTTTCTTCCAAGTTTAATATTATTTAGGTGGTTTTATGGTCAGTTCTTGGTTATTTAAATTCAATCCTTGCTTCTGCAACACTTCTATTGGGCCCATAAGCAAGATTTTACAAGCCTGGACTGCCCCACATCATTTTGGCATCAAAAAGCTTGTGATATACTGCATCAGTGGTTGAAGCGAAATATGGCCTTCAAAATGAATGGGAGTCAAGGGAGGTGAGGGGCTCTCATGGAGTTAGGTTGAGGAAAGGAATCATGCAATAGCTCCAGCTCTATAAAGGCGCCATCAAGCATGGAGTGGGAAAAGATAAATCAAGTTTACCAAAAAAAAAAAAGAGCATAGACTGGGAAAGGGGGACGAGACAAGGTTTTGAGAGGATTGTTGGTGTGGAGAAGCTCCTTTGAAGGTGATGTATACAGAGGTGTTTTTTCTAGCATCAAACCCGAAAGCCAAGGTAGCGGATTATATCCTAAGGACGCTGGAACATAGATCAAAATATCGAGATCAGAATCGGAATCGGATAGGGTCAATCCCGATCCGATCCATGTCTTGATCGGCCGATCCAAGATTATAGGAAAATTTTTGAAAATCTGGCTCGGATCGCCCGATCCAGAGCCGATCCAACCAATCTGGCTTACCAATCCCGATCCCAATCCACCTGATCTCGATCCCGATCTGCCGATCCACTGCTAAACCTGATCCAACCCAAGATTCGAGATCGGACCTGGCCGATCCCGATCCGATCCTATCGATCCGAACCTGGATCGGCCGAGTTTTAGAACTATGCGCTGGAAGGGATAGTGTGGCAGCCCCGACTGAGGAGAGTTGCATTCAACTAAGACGTTACACTACTTTCCAATCTCTTGGGTAGCCTAAAAGCTTGCCAAATCAACATGGAGCAAGAAGACAGTTGGGAACTGATGTGGTAGCTCCTCCATGGCTTGAGAAGCATCAACCTTTATGGAAGCCAAAAACAAAGTTTAAGGGAGCAATGAAGAAGCCTAGTTGCTGTCCACAGTTTTAGGCATTATTTTGTTTGTTCTTTTTATGTTTTAGGGAAGGGTTTTTATGTAATAAGGCTTTAATAGCCAAGGGTCTAATTGAAAATAAGGAATTTTAATTAGAAGTCTTAGTTAGATTAAGAGTCCAAGTAATTTAAGTTTAAAAATAAATGGATCTTCAGGTTGTAATTTAGTTTTGAGATTTGATTATTTTAGAATGAGGAATTGGTTTCTTTGGAGTCCACAATTTGGGCTGATATTTTTTCTAAACCTCTCACGTTAAAGTGAGTTCATTTTCTTCTTCTTTTTTCTTCTTCCTTAATCTTTGATCTTTATTTTCTTATTCATCATCTTCTTCTTCTCCCTTCTAATCTTCTTTATCTAATTCTTATTTTCTTGATTTCTTTATTCAATTCTTAATTTCTTTCCTTGAATTATTTTATGTTTTTCCTTAAACTAAATCAAGAACTGATTTCTTATAATCTTTTACTTGAAATCTTGGTTTTTCTAATTGATTTGATTAAATTTCTCTTATTCTTTAATTAAAGATTTAATTCTTGATTTCTTTTAAATTACTTCTATTTACTCTCTTTTTTGCTTTCTTGATTTAATCTTTTCCTCTATCCTCTTTAATTCAAGAATTGATTTCTTGTTATCATTAATTACATTCTTGAATTCTTGAATTGTTTACATTCAATTTTTTTCTTTTCTTGAATCCAATATTTGAGTTCTTACCTTTCTTAACTTTGTTTCTTGCTTTCTCCCATCATATTTCCCTTGTAGGAGCATAATTCTTAGGTATCCCTACATCAGGAACCAAATAAGAATAGCATCTTTACAATGAACTCATGTTATGAGCATCTTAAACCATCCACTTTAAGGAGTACATCATCCAGTCCAGTCAAAAGTGCGATTCTTCCTTTGGACAGTGCATTAGGTAAAATTTAGACCATGGACAATTTAAGGAATAAAGAGTGGGTCTTAACCGAGATATGCCTTCTATGCTACAAGAGTAAAGAGTTCATCATTCATCTTTTGATCCACTGCCCCTTTGCATGGGAGGTGTGGCATGGGTTGTGGAGAGATTTTGGAATGGCTTGGGTTAGGGTTGTCAATGAGCTCAGCTAGCTCATCATGAGATGAGCCTAAGCCTCTAGTTGAGCTTGTTTAGCTAAGCAAGCTTGAGCCAAGCTGTGCTAGGCTCAGCTAGCTAAAATCCCAGCTCATTAAGGGTCTAATATATGTATATAATACATATAGATATAACTTATTATACCTCCCACCAATGTGGGACAAAACGCACTCACCCTAAGGCTTTTCTTTTTATGATTGAGAAACACACACAAGCACACATAGAGGGGAACTCCATAGTGGACATCAAAAGTGATCACAACTTTTAATGCCACTGAGGACCCTCATAAACTCACACACACAAACCCTTCCTACCGATGTGGGACTAAACGCACTCACCCTAAGCGTTTGCCTCATTTTTTTATTGAGAAACACACACACACAGGGCAACTCCACAATGGACATCAAAAGTGATCACAGCTTTTAATGACATTGAGGACCCTCATAAACTCACACACACAAATCCCTCCCACTGATGTAGGACTAAACACGCTCACCTTAAGGCTTTGCTAATTTTTATTGAGAAACACACACGCACCCTCTGGAACTCCACAATGGACATCAAAAGTGATCACAACTATTAATGCCGTTGAGGACCCTCATAACCTCACACACACAAACCCCTACCAACGATGTGGGACTAAACACACTCACCCTAAGGCTTTGCTTTTCTTGATTGAGAAACACACGCACATGCACACATAGAGGGGTACTCAATAGTGGACATTAAAAGTGATCATAGTTTTTTAGGCCACTGAGGACCCTCATAAACTCACACACACAAACCCCATCACCGATGTGGGACTAAATGCACTCACCCTAACACACACACACACCCACAGAGGGGAACTCCACAGTGGACATCAAAAGCGATCATAACTTTTAATGCCATAGAGGACCCTCATAAACCCCTCCCACCGATGTGGAACTAAACGCACTCACCCTAAGGCTTTTCCTTTTTTATTGGGAAACACACACGTACATCAATGGGAGGGGTTTGTGTCTGTGAATTTATAAGGGTCCTCAGTGGCATTAAAAGTTGTGATCGCTTTTGATGTCCATTGTGGAGTTCCCCTTTGTGTGTGTTTCTTAATCAAAAAAGCAAAGCCTTAGGGTGAGTGCGTTTAATCCCAAATCGGTGGTGAGGTTTGTGTGTGAGTTTATGAGGGTCCTCAATGGCCTAAAAAACTATGATCTCTTTTCATGTCCACTATGAAGTTCCCCTCTATATGTGCATGTGTGTGCGTGCGTGTGTTTCTCAATCAAGAAAAGCAAAGCCTTAGGGTGAGTGCGTTTAGTCCCACATCGTTGGGAGGGGTTTGCGTGTGTGAGGTTATATGTGTCCTCAATAGCATTAAAAGCCGTGATCACTTTTGATCCACGTGGACTGTGGAGTTCCCCTCTATGTGTGTGTGTGTGTTTCTCAATAAATACACACACACACATATATGTAT
>JAOXJP010111714.1:0-14096 GCA_025762735.1 Platanus orientalis
TGTATAAGAGACAGGTTCCATGCCAATCACTCATATTTCTTATCTCCTAGATCATTATGCAATTAATAGTAAATGGTTTATGCTTGAAAATAAGCTCATTTTGTTCTTTTTTTAAACATATATTTGCCACAAATATGCAATGACCTCCTGTTTAAAAGATTTTGTTTCTTCTATGAAATTATGAGATAAAGGGAGAACACTGAGAAGCCAATTAGCTATATAATTCTCATATTTTGGATCATTACTTAAGCCCAAAGAAGATGCAAGCCAAGTACTTCTAACTATTGGACAATATAGGAAACAATTATGAGATACAAATTCCTCCTGATTTTGCATACTTAAAGCATCAATTGTATCAGCTTGATTGGAAGCGCATCATCACACCTTCCACAAAAAATGCTTTAACTTATGAGGGAGATTCAAATACCAAATATTTTCCCAAATTGCTTTATCAAAATTTCTTTTCGAGTTGAACCTATTTTCTAGGGTATAAGCTTGAGCATACATTGATTTAACTGTAAAGCACCCATTTTTTGAATGATGCCAAATTAAGAGTCATTCATGATAAAACAACTTAATGGGATCTTTAATATTGCATTATTATTTTTTTTTATGAAGAAAAAATGAGGAAGAAACAAAGGGGCTACAAAACACAAAGATCAACCCACATAAAAAAGGCTAAAAACTCAATCTCGAGTCAAGTACTGTTCTATATTGTAGTTAAATTCCATGACTTGTTGTCTCTATCAATAAAGTCAACCACCTTATTAACTGTACATTCATATTTAGGGAGCTAAGCTTAAAATTTTTATGAGATGGAATCTAAGAACAGTTGAGATATTTTAATCTCGAGCATCGTGTTTGTCTCCTTGGGATAGGCACCAGCCACATTGTACCAACATGGAAACCTGTCCTTTGTAGAACCTGAATTATTCAAATTGTTTCTCACCTCTTTTGTGAAGACCTCGAGACCAAAGCCTTTAAGAGTTGTCACATCATAACCCATTTTGTGTAACTCCACCTACCCTCATTTATTGGCCTTCACAAATTACCCAATTTATGAAACTAAGCATTGTAGCTTCGCCTGATTTACTTCGCAAGATAGGAACAGTGTACCTCATATTTGACCGTTGTGGATACCTCATTGCAAATGAGTTTCGCATTGTGAAAGCGTTTCACGAAGGAACACCTGCATCACGAAGAGACCCCCTTGTGGTGACATGTGTCATCGCGAAGAACATGGAATCCAAGATTCCTTCTCTATATAAAGAGAAGATGCTGAGCATGAAAGACAGTGAAATGTGTGTAAAACTCTTAGAGCCCAAGTGTTGTTGGAGTGAAGAGTTAGCTTGAGAAGAGGAAGAAGAAGAAGGCCCAAAAGGCCCAAGTCTTGTATTTCCAAAGCTCTACTCTAAAGGAGGAGACCATCCTCAAGTTTATCCCTTTTTCTCTAGCTCTCTCTTTATTCTCTTGTGAAGTTCTTAGGTCTCACCTTATTCCTTGAGGAGAGTACGTCTGAGACGTAGAACTTAAGCTCTCCTATGAACCACCCTCTTTTAGAAAAGGTTTACTTGGTTCTTAGAGTAGCATCCTCTTGAGACTTAGTCATCTCCTTGAGAGAATGAATCATTCTCATTGTGAGGCTAACACCCTATTTGATGTGTTCATAGAGTTATACTGTTTGAATTTAACAAATGCAAGAGTTGTAAAACTAAACTGTTGGGAGTGTCTTGAATTCACACGGCTTTGTCGTTGTGAAACTGTGTCAACCAAAAACTCTTTTGAAAGTAGGGTATTTTAGGGTATTTTAGGGCTCTTAACCACTTAGGATTTAGGGTTTCTTGAGTCCTATAAAAGGTTGATTTTATGGGTTTTGGAGGCTGCGGAAAACTTGCAACAGTTTGGGTTTTGTCAAGACTTTGTAGAGAAGCAAGACCGTATTTTGTGTGGAAAGTTTGTATAGTCTTACCTTTGATTTTGGAACTCGTCATTGTATGTTTTGTAATCTCTTTGGTATCTATTTTAGTGAAAGTTCTTAATCGTCTTCGCTCGTGGATGTAGGCAGGTTTGCCGAACCACATTAAATATTGTCTCTTGTGATTGTTCTTTGTCATGTATTGTTTTCCCATTTTATTTCATGCGCATCCCATACTTGAATCCGATCTATGTTTGTTCCACTATATTGTTTAGTCACAATAATTGGTATCAAAGCTTCAGGTTGCTATGGGCTAATGTTGAGGATTGCCTCTGTTTAAAGCGCAAGATCCTTTTAGTTTATCGGCCACTAATTTCTGTTGGTTAGAATTACAGGTTAAGGATTTTTTATTTTGGGGATTTTATGATGGTGGCTACAAGGTTAGAGGTTCAACGAAAAGAATGGTTTTGGCTACTTGGGAACACCATTTAAGGTGGAGCAGTTTTGTTTTCTGTACCATATTTAGGTATACTTTGTACACAATCATGGTGTATGTGAATGGGTCACATTTGTGTAAGAGGTTTGACATATTTGAGCAAGTGGGTGGTTTTCTCTATGGTGAGAAGTTTAGCTTTTGTGAGTGTTGTGTTCATGGGAAGCAACACAGAGGTGTTACTTTTGGTGATTCTGCTTTGCTACGTTAAAACAAATAGGTTGAAGATGAAGATTCAGATGTTCAGTTGGAGGTGGAGTTAAAGTGTGGTACTCCTATTTCTTTGGGACTTAAGGATGCTGTTTTAGACCCAATTTAGGTTCCAGAAGTTCATTAGCATGGTTTTGTGCCTAACTTGGATGTTAGTCCTATAGTCAGAGTTGGTTTTGAAGACATGGTTGTGGATGCGTTTAGTGTTGAGGAGTCAATAGATATGTCGACAAAGATGAGTTTGGTGATTGAGTTCAAGAGTGGCTTGGACTATATCAGCTTAAAAGAGAATTGATTGTGTATACCCTTTAGGGCTTAGTGGACAAGATGATCAAGGAGCTTTGTTTAGTTTTGGTTTTGTAGAATTCAAGCCAAGGTGGAGGTTTGTTGGAAAGTGTCTTGTGAGTTGTGCACAACCCATTAAGGAAACCATCCCTCTTTTAGAAGTTTTGGTATTTGGGGTTTCTTAAAACCCTTAATGATTTAGGGTTTTCTTGAGTGAGTTACCTCCTATAAAAGGATGGTTTGTGGGTTTTGTGAGTTGCAGAAGATTTGTGGAAGTGCGGTTGTGAAAGAGCGACATAAGTCAAGACTTTGTGAGAGAAGCAAGAACGTATTTTGTGGGGAAAGTTCACAGGGTTTTTCCTTTTGTTTTTGAACTCACTGTTATGCGTTTTGTAATATCTTTGTTCTCTGTTTCAGTGAAAGTTTATGATCATCTTCACCAGTGGATGTAGGCAGGTTTTTCAAACCATGTTAAATATTGTGTTGTTGGATTGTTCTTTGTCGTTAATTATTTTCTAGCATTGTTTCACACATCACATACTTGAATCTGATCCATTGTTTTGTTTCGCTATGCTATTCTATCATAAGAAAGCGATATCAAAGCTAAAGGTTAGAGTTAAGGACTGAGAATTCTATTGTTTTGGGATTTTGTAATGGCAACTACAAGGTTCGTGGTTCAACGAAAATAATGGTTTTGGCTAATCGAGAATAACACTGCTCAAGGTAGAGCAGTTTTGTCTTCTATACCATATTCAGGTATTCTTTGTACACATTTGTGGCATAGGCGAATGGGTCACATTTGTGTAAGAGGTTTAGCAGATTTGAGTAAGTGAGATGGTTTGATCTATGGTGAGAAGTTTGGTTTTGTGAGCGATGTGCTCAGGGAAAGCAACATGCAGGTGTTACTTTTGGCGATTCTACTTTGTTGTGTCCAAGTAAGCAAGTTATGAAAGACGAAGATTCAAGTGTTCAATTAGAGGTGGTGGAGTGTGGTACTCTATTTTTTGTTGGACTTGAGGATGTTGTTTCAAACCCCATTCAGGTTCTGGATATTCAATAGGATGGAAGTGTGCCAACTTAGACATTAGTCCTCCAGTTAAAGACAGATTTAAAGACATGGTTGTGGATGCATTTAGTACTAAGAAGTCATCAAATATGTCAACAAAACTAGGTTTGGTGATTGAGTTCAAGGGTAGCTTGGATTCTATCAATTTGAAAGAGAACTGATTGTGTACCCTTTTGGGTTTGGTGGAGAAGATGATCTAGGAGTTGTTTAGTTTGGTTTGGTGGAATTCAAGACAAGGTGGAGATTTGTTGGGAGTGTCTTGAATTCACACAACTTTGCCATTGTGAAACCATGTCAACCAAGAACTCTTTTGGAAAGTAGGGTATTTTAGAGGTTTTAACCACTTAGTGATCTAGGGTTTCTTGAGTCCTATAAAAGGTTGTTTTTATAGGCTTTGGAGGCTACGGAAGACTTGCAACAATTTGTGTTTCGCCAAGACTTTGTAGAAAGCAAGAACGTATTTTGTGTGGAGAGTTCATAGGGTTTTACCTTTAGTTTTTGAACTCGCCATTGTATGTTTTGTAATCTCTTTGTTCTCTATTTTAGTGAAAGTTCTTGATCATCTTTGTCCGTGAATGTAAATAGGTTTGCCGAACTACATTAAATATTGTCTCTTGTGATTGTTCTTTGCCATTTATTGTTTTTTCATTTTGTTCCACGTGCATCACATACTTGAATCCGATCTGTGTTTGTTCTGATGTATTGTTTTGTCACAACATAAACATCTAAGACCACAAGCTTTAAGAAACAACAAGGTTCATTTTTCTTATTAGAGAGTGAGACTTCGTAGCAAGACAAGGGTTCTACCAAAACGAGATTGTATCCCGGAGTTAGCTTGGTCGTATCCTATGCACTATGGAAGGCCTTGACTATCTTCAAGAAATGTGATTATGACACATTCTCTGCCTTGGATGAACTGGTTTAACTAAAAAACACTACGTTGAAGAAAATGCAGAAAACTTGTGTTTTGTGAACTTCAGGTGAATTGTAAAGGCACCATATTGCGAAGGCATCAGCTTTGCGAAACTGCTTACTACTGCAAAGGCTTCTGCATCATAAAGACACTGAACTGTGAAGGGTTGTGTACTGAGCATCATTTGTCACATTAAGTTCATGAGATGAAAGTGTATCACGAACTACATCTCACCGTGAACCATCCTTGATCATGAAGAATTGTTCCGTGAAGAATTTCTATTGCGAGTTACCACCATCACAAAATGGACAGCTTCGCGACCCATCTGTTAGCACAAACATTCTATCATCGTGACAAACGAACCTATCGCGAAAGACCTTCTTTCGTGACCTAACTCCTCCATTGCGAAAGAAGTATTCTCTCATTCTTGACTTCTATACCAACTAGAAAGTCAACAAGCACCTTCCCAAATGTTGACTTGTTCTCCTTTTCCTAAAACCCAATAGAGGTCTTCTTTCCAACAGCTTAGAACCTTTTATGATACTTTTCTAACCCCTTGATCTCCATAACTTTGATTTAGGTTTTAGAAAAACACCATTGGAAAAGTAAATAAATTTCAAAAGTCTAGCCCACAATGTTTCCACTTGAATCATTAATCTCCATACTTATTTTGCAAGTAAAGACTTGTTAACCAAGTGTAAGTCTCTAATACCTAAACTCCCATCTCTTTTAGTTTTTCTAATTTTCTATCGACTCACCCGATTTATCATCTTCTCTGATGATGTTCGATCCCACCAAAATCTATGATATTGTTTGGCAATGTCAATACATAACTTCTTAGGGAGTTAAAACATGCCATTATATATGGTGGAATTGAGTAAACCACAATTTTCAAAAAGTACCTCATTCCCAACTTGAGATTATAATCTTTCTTTCTGGTCCATTATTCGTCTTACCAACTTTGTCCACAATTTAAAAGAATAGTTCTATCTTATTTGTACCAATAACAAATGGAACACCTAGATATGGATGCAAATATCCAATTATTATCCAAATCCAATTCATTTTCGCATTCGTTTAAAGCAAATATGGATATACATGTATCTGTCTCGATTAGATATTCATTCGTTTAAAAAATATCTGATTATAAATGAACCAAATATGTGTGTATATATATATATATATCCGTTTCAAATAAATATCCACATTCGTTTATATATATAATACCTAATTACTAATTTAAATTAATAGTCATATTATAATATTGTAAGTTAATTTACTTCATAAATACTATTGTAGGTTATGTTGCATTACTTTTAACATTAATCCTAACCTAACAGATACAAATATGTTAACCTAACTTAATGAATTTGTTTAATCGGATATATTTGTATTTGTATCCGATATTCGACTAACTTAACAGATATGAATATGAACCTATATGTACAATGGTGGAGCCAGGAATATATCTTTGGGGGGGCCAAATTAAAATAATGATGATCAAATTTTTTTTTTACGTACGAAGTACTTTGCTATATATAATATAACAAAAAATGTTATAAACATGATTCAAGACGCAACCAAGTATTTTATAGCCCAATAAATACATAATAAAAGTGTGACAAAATTAATAAATATGTACCAAAATTGCGCTATATATAATAGAACAAAAAATGTAATAAACATGATTCAAGACGCAACCAAGTATTTTATAGCCCAATAAATACATAATAAAAGTGTCTGACAAAATTAATAAATATGTACCAAAATTGCATAAAGTAGTGTGCAATGGCTTACATAAAGTTGTTCTCGTAGAAGCAAATATATTACACTCGGTAGAGTAATAACATAAGCACTTTTGTACATGTTTATAGCTAGGTAGGGCTGTCAATGGGATGATATTGCTTGGCTCGGCTCATATCCTTGATTTAAGCTCAGTGAGTCAAACTTGAGCTTTGATTTAAGCTCATTTCTCAAGTGAGCCTGAACCAAGATTCACTAAGCTCAGCTCGTTAAAAGCTTGACTCCTTAAATAATTTTTAATTATAAATAATACAAAATATATATTACTTATTGTAACAATGATGATATTAAAACAAGAGAAATTGGCCATTAGGCTGTTGGGTTTTTTTTTAATTTTTTTCTTCTAATGAGCCGAGCTGAACCTGAGCTTGGCAACTCTGGCTTGTCACAATCCTGAGCTGAGCCTAAACTTGGCCTTCATGTGATGAGCCCGTGATGCCTACATGTAGGAGCTACGAATGTTTAATTGCTTGTTGCAGCACCACTAATAAAAATGCAAAGAAACTGTTAGACATCTCTTATTTGTGACTATCTATCTATATCCATATCGGTGCACTTAGTTGAGATGGATGGGTGATAGAGGGTGATCAGGGTAGTGACCGTAAGGAAGAGTTGGCTTGTGCTTTGGTGGGGTTTTTTCTATTTGGGAGGTTTGTATATTCAATGGGTTACACCAAGCTGTTTGTATACTAGGTAAGAGGTTTGTATAGTTTGGGAGGTTTGTATATATATGCTGAGTGGGTTACATAAAGTTTGGGGGGTCATAACCCCTCCCGCTCCCCATGTGTCTCCGTAATCCGTAAGAGGTTTGTATAGTTTGGGAGCCCCCATGAGTTTTAACAAGGACGGATATTAGCAATATTTTTTGTAGCTTGACGAGATTTGACTTAAGGGGGTTCACATCATCTCTAGTCTGAATGGACAAGGACCATACCCTGTATAGAATGTGACACGATGATTGACAGAGGGTGCATTAATAAATATATAGCTACTTATTTTTTGTGTATTTATCATAATACCCTCCTTTAATGTATGTGTGTTGACCCAAACACCCTTTGTTGGGCCACGTGTTATGTAATAATGGGTAATGGCGTGATATCTATCCATTCAAACTAAAGATGATTCAAACCGACTTAAGGAGAGAACAAGTGTAGTTTGCCACGCCAAGCTCCAGCAACACTTTGGAGACTTTTTGACTGATGTTGACCACTTGGCCTTTACAATCATGAGAGATAAAAAAGTAAAACACAGTGAACACGCTTTTATGCAAAAATAAATAAAAATAAAAAAGGTGAACAACCTTTTACCAAAAAAATGGGAACAAATGCTCGGTTTATGTCCAACCATGTCCTATACACAAACGGTGGGTGATATGGTTAAAACTTTTAAAATGGTTTTCAAATGAAAAAATAGGTACCCATAAAATTGGATTGTAGTGTTAAAACTGTAATAAAAAAAAAAGGTTTAAACATTTTGTCACACCTTGCATGACAATCGGATGCTTCAGAGACTCTCATCAACTTTTTCGGGCATTTTGTAAATAGTTTGGATAAGTATATTTAGAACAATCTAAAAGAATCCAAAATAATCTGGAAACCTCTAGAGAGTTCTAGAGAGATGTAGAAGATTCAAGAAGTCTTTAGAATAATATGAATGTTTCTAGTGGGTTTTAGATGGGTCTAAATGTTTCCCGAAAGGTCTAAAGATAATAGAATATTCTAAGAATATGTGGAGGTTTCTAGAAAGACCTACGGATTAATTTAGAGACTTCCACTTGAGAAAGTGGAAGAGAGTTTTAGAAAAAAAGGCCTAGAAATGTCTTGGTTATTGGATGGATGACACATGGTTAGATCCTAGGTTATAAGGGGACCTTTGAAGGTCTATAAAAGGGGGAACCCCCTCATTTGTAAACAATTCAAGAAATTCGCACGTCTTGTATGCATTCCTGTGTAAGTGATCAACAATTTTATTCTTTTCATTTTCCTTGTATTTTCTTAACTGTATTAAAAAAAAAATCTTAGATTTTTTTTTTACCATCGCAAACACCTCATCCAGTCTCTAGTCACCTATCCCTCACTCCAACAAAGAATTGGCGTTTTTGTTCTTCCCTATTCTTCATCAGGGAAGAAGCCATAGGCACCAATGTTCAAGCACTCTGGCACCTCCACTCTACTCCTTCCCGAGATCTCTTAGTAATTATATATAATGTATGATTATATGATTATCTCGGATTTTCCTAATCCGGTTTAGCAAAGTTTGATTTATGAGCTTTATAAAACCATCACAAAGTTTGATTATCTCTCTAAGACTGATCACAGGTTATGTCTTCCCCTCTTCACTATTTCATAAGTTTTATAAACATGCTAAAGCCTTTGTTTTTTGTTAGTATCATATACATGTCAGGCGTTGTAGTATTTTTAGTTTCTTGCTTCGTGGTTTTTTCATTTTTAAGGCTCTTGAAAGATCTTGCTGATTTATGGTATATTTAGTTTCTTGAGCTCTTGGTGGATCCTGTTCTCAAGTTTAGTATTTATCTCATTCGGTTTTCTAATGTTCATATAGTTACTCAGTATACTATATATATATATATATATATTGTGCGTGTGTAAAGAAGCTCCACATCTCTATTTTTTTAAAGGTTTTTTCTTGTTTTCATTTTGAGAAATGAGTGGCTCAAGAAAGAAAAAAAAGACAAGTGGCGCATGATTGAGTAGTGAAGGATAGACGAGAGGCTTAATATAGGGGGCACAATAGACATGTGATTTTATGATGGTAAATTTTGAGGTGAAATATAATTATATTTGTAATGTATTATGTTTTATTATTAATTTTTTAATAATTGGATTTTTAAGACAAAGTGATATTTGGATTTTTCTTACAGGAAAAAACAAGTGTTAATACAGTAACAATAAAGTATGAAGTCATTCATTTACAAACTCGCATTTCGAACATGATGGAAAAAGGATACGGTATGTCAGTGAAACAACATTTCAGCGAATGGTTGATAATGAATCTATTAAAAACTATTATAAAATGTTGTGAATTTTGATACAAACTTCGTTTTAAAACCATGGTTCATTCACATAAGATATATGATGTAATAATATGTTTTGAGAGGATAACTACTTTTGAGGAATTATTAAATAATATTCATATGGGTTGTATATAGGATATGAATCTCAGAGCTTGCGTAAGATTAAGAAAGTATATATTGATTTTTATCGATTTTTCATTATTCAAATTGAATATGTTTATTATTTTAGTTTACTTGACATTATTATTTTTATTTTAAATGATGTATAAAAATATTAAGAAAGCTTGTTTATTTGCATAAATTAGATAAATATTATATAAATCTTCATAAGGGTCTATTAATATCATAACAACATATACTTGATCCTTGCATTGAGATACAATATATTTCAAAGTTTATATAAAATAGTGGTCAAATTGTTTTAAAAAAATTAAAATTTTCTATTAATATATTATGTTTTGACCTCCTAAAATAAGCCTAAAGAAAGTTTTGGCCTCCTAAAATAAGGCCTAAAGAAAAGTGATAGAAATGGATCTTATTATTTCTTTAAAATAAATAAAAACCTATTCTATTTGGAAATAAATAAAAACCCTTAAATTGATTGATAATAAACTAACCATGTTAACCCAAAATTGACTAAATAAAAAACTTACCCTTACAAAAGTATTAAACTCAAAATTTCTCAAAAAACCCTTTTCTAAATCTGTCAAGTCTAGAATATTTCATGTTCCACATCATTCTCCCTTGGTGCAAAAAACTCATTCTCAAGTTTTGTAGGAGCAACAAAACAATTAGAACTATTATGTCAATTTTTGATGATTCACTCACTTTTATCGAATATACTCGTGATCTTTTGAAACAAATCTTTAAATATGTTGATTAAACAATGAATCTTCGATATGATATTGAATTTAAAATTTTGACTTATCTTGAAATTTCTTTTCCTCTATTGCTTAAAAAGTTGTTTGATTATCTATGAGCTTAACTTGAAGTGGTTCATGTGTTTTCTATTGTGTGACAATAGTCAAATTCAAAGGAGTCTTCTCTTGAGCATTGTCTTCTAAACCAATTGTACCATTTGCTCATTCGGAGTTGGTAAAGTTGGTGGATATAACTTTGGCTCATCATCAACTATTTTGACTATCACTTATTGCTTTTTCTCTTCTAAAAAAGGGCTACTATGGATTTATTTTAAGTCTATATCACATATTAAAGTTCAAAATCTTCAAGATAGGTGCCTTCCTTTCTTCGATCCATTGCTTGCTTAAAATCTCCTAATTATTTTTCAATGGAAAGATTTTGCAATCAACACCATTGATATATTTCCCTTGTTTGAATTAAATAACAAAAACTTATTAAACATATATGCAATATCTTTGATTTAAATAATCTTGTAAGATCTCCATAGCAAAACTTATGAAAATTAAGTTCTCCACATGTTTATCACCAATTAGAATGTTGAATGCCTTCCCAAAAACAAATATTGTCCTAATATTGGAAATTATCTCACAGGTTTTTCCCTAATACCAAATTGATGTAGGACCAAAGGCTTTGATATGGTTCTTTAATAAAAATCTATAGTTAAAAGAAAATAACAGGTAAAAAAAATAGAAAAAGAAAAGAGAAGAAAAATTAATGGAGTCACACCAATAACATTCTAGAAATCATATTTAGGGTTGAAAGCACTACCCCCTAAATATTTTGGAGTCACACCAAAGAACAAAGCAATTATAGCTTTGAATTTATCAATAATCGTCATTCTATTAATGAAATTTTGGTTTACAAGCATAGTTTGGAGAATTGGACCGGACTAGGCGATCCAAGCTGGTTTAACATGAGCCAACACTATAAATGGTTCTAAAAAAGCTTAAAATCGTAATTTCCCAAAAATAGGATATAACCGACAAAACCGGTTAAAATCGTTGAAAACCGGTTGGTTATTTACAAACCTGGTTTTAATAAAACCAACCGTTTTTTTCCCGTAAATTAGGAAGAAAAAACAAGAAATATGTCTTTTCAAATTCCAATTCCACTTTTCATGAATTGTTTTAATTTTTTGGTATTTTATTACAATTTTTGGTATGTCTAAAAGTTAAAAACTCAGTCTTAAGCCTTCTAATGCATTATGAATCTTTTTTTTTTTTTGGTATTTAATTGCATTTTACTTATGATTGAGCTAACTGTGGTTAGATCTTGTAAACTAAAGGTCGAACCTGGTTGGACCTGGAACTTCCACCTTACCAGTTTGATGTCTGGTCTGATTCTCAAAATTATGTTTACAAGCATATATAATTTTTACAAGTCATTCTTTCAAAATCCCATACTAACTAGGCTTCCTTTAAAAAAAAAAGTTAGTAGCCATAAATTTCCTAAATCACATTAGATTCTTAAGATTTTCATCTCGTTGGACAAGTAGCTAGATAACTTTCAAATGTCACTGAAGTTTTGACCTCCCAAAATAAGGCCTAAAGGAAAATGACATAAATAGATCTTTCACTTCATTTAAAATAAATAAAACTTGGAAATAATAAAAACTTTTAAACTAATTAACAACAAAATAACATAGATTAACAAAATATCGATCTAATAAAAAATCTTTGCCATACATAAAAATTAAACCCAAAATTCTTAAAATACCCTAATATAAATCCATTAAATCTGAATATGATCTCTTTTGTGCTTTGCACCAACGTGTTTGAAGAGATCTTTGAATTCCATTCCTTTATGGTTTTAGGATTCGATTACACCTGGACTAATGATCAAACTTAATGAACAAAAAATCCAAGATAGTTTTACTTGCAAGTATACAAGTTTTGTAGTACATTACAATGTCAAATCCATAGGATTTACTTGTGAAACAAAAACAAAGATTACAGATGAAAGAAAAAAGAAAAGTAAGAAAAGAGATCAATGGTTTTCCACACTGTAGTATGAAACAAAATTAAATGTTATAAAAGAAACAATAAAAAAAAAACTTAGGTTTCAAGGGTCCCTTCAATACTTTATGATGCATTTTGGATTAATTTTGTTGTGTATTATGGATAAGATTCAAAATACTAATCTTTTCCATTTTATTTATATATTTATTAGTGATTGTCATTACTAGTTTTACCACAAGAGATACATTGTGTTTCTTCTTTCCGTTTTTTGTACAAGAGAGATAATGGCTCTTGTTGCACTTATTTTTATTGTTAAATATGAACTTAATTACTTTCTATTTTGAATTGATTAATACATTGGCTCTTGTGGATATTTGGAAAGCCAATCAATGAGGATAAAGGGGTAGCTCCAATGATTAAATATTAGAATGTTGAGTTATTTCTAATGATGTCAGTTATGAATGTTGAAGAGTCTTTTAAAAAGGAGGAAACCAATCGTGATTGCAAAGAAGAAGCGAAGAACTACAAAGATTGCATAACAAGGAGAAATCTCATACGAACTCTTCAAGCTCTTTAGATTGGTATTTTTATGATTCTTTTTCCTTTTTGATTGAGTTGGAACCACAATCAAAACCATTCGTTTCTTGATCTTTCATTGTGGGTGTAGGTTTGAAAGATTACCGTTGTTGAATCTTGGAACGGTCGCCAGAGAAGAACCTATTACACCATGGGCAGCGAATATCTTTTAAGGATAACATTTGTGGATGCACCTCGACTAGAGAAAACCAATAAGTTTATCTAAATTTATTTATTTATTTTTCAAAATGTTTTGTTGTGTTTCATCTTAAAGTATAATCTGTTATTGATTTGTTAAACTTGAATATAGTTTAGAATTACATAAAATAACAACAATCTTAAACGGTAAATAGTTGTTTAAAGAAAAATTTGCTTTAACTAGGGGTGGGCATGGGCCGGCCCAAGCTAGGCTCGAACTTTTATTGAGGGCCGAGTTTGGGCTTATCTCAGCCCGGCCCGAGGCCCGAACTTTTACATACATAATATATATGTATTATATATAATATACTAATTAATTTAAAATTATCAATAGTATATGGCTTAGTTGATAAAATGGTTTTTTACAATAAGTATCGGGTTAAAGTCCTAGTGAAATCAATGATTTTCTAAAATAAACAACCCTTAAAATTTAAATATATAGTTTTCTATGCTTTTTAAAACTAATAAAATTTTGTAGTTCAATTAGTTAAAGCATTAGTTATTACATGATAGGTCCATGGTTTAAAATTTCAGTGAAATTTTATCGAAATTTTCCTACTTCAAAGGGTAACGAAATGAAATACAAGGGGATTACAAAAATTCCAAAATTTCTTCGAAAATGTCACTGAAAATATGTCGATATTAGTGAAACATTGACGAAATTTTGGCAAAGTTTCACTGATATCAATACTTTCGACAAGAATTATTATGCATGAGCTACACC
>JAOXJP010111725.1:0-14096 GCA_025762735.1 Platanus orientalis
CATTCTTCTTCTCTTTTTCTTCCTCATGGTCAGATCATCATCGTCTTGAGCCTCCATTCTTTCTTTTCTTGGTGTCCGACACTACCCTTTGCCTACTTTGTCTTTCTTCCTTTTTTCCCTTATCTTTTTTTTACTTAGATAGATCATCCTTTCTGTTTGGGGTGCAAATCTTTGTTCTTCTCCATTCTTCTTCTCTTTTTCTTCCTCATGGTCAGATCATCATCGTCTTGAGCCTCCATTCTTTCTTTTCTTGGTGTCCAACCCTAGATCCTACCGAGGCTCCACTAGGGTCTCATTTAACTTGCTTGTGTTGTTACCTTCATACCCGTTAGTGTCCACCCAATTTGAGTGTCTTGGAGTTCGAGTCTTTTTTCCTGAGTCGTGTTCTTGACGGGGTTATTAAAGTCCTTAGTCCTTCGGTCAGCGTTATATACAACGTCGGTCGCATTAGTACCTAATCTGACTCCTCGGAGTCTATCATGGCTCTAGATGCCAACTTGGTCAGGGAGGATACCCTTGACTCGGCTCAACCCTCAGAGCCTGTTAGGTGGTCTCATTTCGCTGATGTTCCATATGCCGCTTAGGGCATCTCGTCGACCATGTCCAAGTCTCGACTTAGGGATTTATGGTAAGTCTTTCAAATACATGAGTCAGTCAGTTTGAGAGTTCATGCTCTCGACGAGTGGGCTTGTGCCTGCCTCGGGGGTGAAGTCTTTGTATTTGAGCAAACGTTGGAAGCTGATCTTCACTTTCCCATTCCCCTATTCGTCCGTCAACTACTAACCTATCACCATCTCACCCCGGGCCAAATCATGCCCAATGGGTGGAGAATCCTGATTGCATGCATGGTATTATGACCTGCATGCAGTGGCGGTCAGGATCATCTGACCATCCCTGAGTTTCTCTACTATTACAAAGTAGTGGAACTATATTCAGGGTGGTGGTATTCACCGCTTGGACCCCTAATCGAGAGTTGATAACTGGTTTTCCAACTTCAAATAGAGGTTGAAAAAATAAATTTTTCTTCGTTTCTGGGGATGGATGGGGAGTCCTAGCTGTGGGAGGTGCTTGTTGCCCGAATCCACACAGTCCCCAAGATTTGGGTGGAGCCACGTAGAGTAGGTAATTCCCGATTACCTTAGTTTTCCTTGTTAGTTTTTCATTCAGTCGAGCTAACTTTCTTTTGTCAATTATTTTTGTAGTTTTGGCCAAGCGTTCGTTGTCCGAGGTTGGACCCTGCCTTTGCACATTCAGTACGGGATTACTCCCTTTTAGTAAATCCCAAGTCCCTTTCTTCTTATATGCTTGGACTTGAATTCCCCTCTTTTGTGCCTTCTGTATTGCTTGTCGGTTGGCCAAGTCATACACCCTCTTCATATTATTATTATTTATTAAGGTATTCATATTTCTAGCACCTATGGTTCTTCTTTGCAGACATGCCCGCTAGACAGTCGAAGACTTCCTTGGCAAGGGTCTCCTTGAAGGACCTTGCCACTAGCTCCCACAAGCGACCCAAATTCTCCCACCATCGTTCGGTCGAGAAGGCAAAGCTGAGTGAGGCTCCAGTTGCGATTGACACTCCGGATGTTCTCTTTCCTCCATCCATCATCGACCTCGAGGCGGCATTGGACGTTGCACCCTCATTTGATGAGTGCATGGTTGACCTTCCCTCGTACGCTGTAGGAGGATCTTCTGTCAAGGGCAAGGAGAAGGCCCCTTCGTCTCTTTTGGTCGATGAAGACCAAGCGGTAGCCCATTTACGCTTGGTGCTCTCCAATGGTGATGTGGAGAGCTTCAAGGGCCTCAGCTCGAGAGCCTTGGCGAGGAACACCTTCTTTGACTTGGGGAAGGTGAGTGTCTCGTTTCATTCGTTCGTTTATTTATTTATATTATTATTTATCCTGAACATTTCTCATTTTGTTTATAGGTGTTGACGAAGGTTGTGGCTCTCTCGAGTCGTCAACTTGGTTCAAACGCCTATGTCGGCGAGCTCCGAAGGAAACTTTTTGAGGCTAACACCGATTGGTCGGCATTGGCGAGGAGACTCGCCGAGGTAGAGAACAATCTGAAGGGTACCGAGGCTACCCTAGAGGAGGTCTGAGACTAGCTCAAAGGGGAAAAGGCTGGGGCTGCTGTGCTACAGAGGTCTTTGGACGACCTGAAGGTTGACTGGGAAGTGGAGAAGGAGAGGGTTACTAAAGAGGCAGTCGCTGCTTATCAACAGTCTGATGTCTTCAAAGATGCAACCTTAAAGTACTTTATTAGTGGCTTTGAGACCCTCCATCGTCGGATCATGAGGGTGCATTCGGGCTTCGACCTCTCAATGTTCAAGGCTGATGCCGAGTCCAACTCCGTTGGGGTCGAGGCCACCAAGGAAACTGAGGATGAGGAATTGGAGAAAGAAGACACGACCTCTTAAGGATGGGGCTTCTCTCTTTTTCTTTTGTATGTGTGGACCGAGGGTCCTTTCTTTTTCTTCTTTTTGTACACTGACTATTAATTAATAAACTTCCCCCTTTTGGTTGCATGTGGTAGCTCTCATGATTACTTGACACAATATAATTTTGTAGATCGCTCGTTTGTTTAAGTGGCTTGTGTTTCTTGTTATGAATCATTTTATAGTGTTAGGCTTGACCTGGATGACTGCCGACACTTCATTTTCAGATTTATTATAGAGCTTTCACCATCTGAGGGTCATTTTATGTGACACCACTTAGGATTTTAGTTATAGGACATTTTTTGTAGACTGAGGGTCGTTTTATTGGACTTGGCCCATTTTTCCGATTGCGCTCAGAACATTGGTTGTAGAATGTCTTTGTAGACCGAGGGTAGTTTTACTAAACTTGGTCCATTTTTTTGACTCCGCTTGGGACTTTAGTTGTAGAATATTTGTGTAGACTGAGAGTTACTTTACTGGACCTGGTTTATTTTTTCGACTCCGTTTGGGACTTTGGTTGTAGAATGTCTTTGTAGACCAATGGTTGTTTTACTGGACTTGATCCATTTTTTTTACTTCGCTCAGGATTTTGGTTGTAGAATGTCTTTGTAGACCAATGATCATTTTATTGGACTTGGTCTATTTTTTCGACTCCTATCGGGACTTTGGTTGTAGAACGTCTTTATAGACCGAGGGTCATTTTACTGGACTTGGTCCATTTTTCTAACACTGCTTGAAACTTTGATTGTAAAATGCCTTTGTAGACCGAAGGTTGTTTTACTGGACTTAGTCTATTTTTCCGACTCCGCTCGAGACTTTGGTTGTAGAATGTCTTTGTAGACTGAGGGTCATTTTACTAGACTTGGTCCATTTTTCCGACACCGCTTAAGACTTTGATTGTAGGACGTCTTTATAGACCGAGGGTCATTTTATTAGACTTGGTCCATTTTTTCGACATTGTTCGGGACTTTGATTATAGAACATCTTTGTAGACCGAGGGTCATTTTGCTGGACTTGGTCCATTTTTTTGAATTTGCTTAGGACTTTGGCTGTAAAATGCTTCTAGATTACACGTGATAGTAGATAACTTCATTATTTCAGAATAAGAATTACACCTCTATTGGTACTACATTTTTAGGTGTTCAATGTTCCATGGTTAGGGTAAGAGCTTTCCTTCCATGGTTTCTAGGTAATAGGTGTCGTTCCATGCGGACTTAGTTACTCGGTAGGACCCCTCCCAGTTGGGTCCCAACTTGTCGTCGCCTGGGATCTGGGTTGATATGCTTACCTTCCGGAGAACAGGGTCTCCATTGTCGAAACCTCTCGGGTGGACCTTGGCATTGTGATACTTCATCATCCTCTGTTGGTATACTACCATTTGGAGGGAGGCTTCATCTCTTTTTTTCCTCTAATATGCCTAGGCTCAGTTGTAGCTCTCTCTCTACCTGCTCAGTTTGTGGTCTTTAAGTCCTTAGACTTGTCATGCTGATTTCCATGGGTATGGCCGCTTTGCTGCCGAAAGCTAAAGCGAAAGGTGTCTCCCCTGTGGGACTCCTTAGAGTGGTTCTATAGGCCCATAGGACCCCCGATAATTCATTGGCCCATTGTCCTTTTGATGCCTCCAATCTGGTCTTGATTATCTTCAATATAGTTCTGTTGGTCACTTCCACTTGACCATTTTCTTAAGAGTGTGCTAAGGAGGAAAAGTAGTTCCTAATGCCTAATTGAGAGAAAAATTCTCAAAAGTGCCTGTTGTCAAACTGTTTCTCATTTTCTGTGATTATTACCTGTGGTATTCCGAACTGGCATATTATAGACTTCTAAACGAAGTTGGTATGTTGCTCTCAGTGATCGTTGCTAGTGCCTCAACCTCAACCCATTTGGTGAAGTAGTCAACGACCATGACGAGAAATTTTCTCTAACTCTTCGCCAAGAGGAGGGGACCCACAATATCTATTCCCCATTGGGCAAAGGACCACAATCCCATGACGGGTGTGAGCTCTTCTACTAGTTGTCGATGGATTTTGGTAAATCTTTGACAACTGTCGCACCTTCGAACAAGGTTTGTCGAGTCAACCTGCATGGTTGACCAATAATACCCTGTTCTAATAAGTTTATGGACTAGCGACCAACTGCTTGAGTGATTCTCCCATATCCCTTCATGGACTTCTCTCATGATGTAGTCAACTTCAATTGACGACAAACATCTTAAGTATGACATGGTGAAGCTTCATTTGTAAAGGGCGTTATCTATCATCGTATACCGACTGGCTAGGAGCTTGACGTTCTTGGATTCCCCTCTATCTGGTGGAAGGTATCTCGCTTCAAGGAATTTTATGATTGGGGCCCTCCAGTCATCTTCTGAATCGTTCAAGCATGCATAAATACTCATTTCACCCTCCGTACTGGGTCTGATGGGGTGGCTTACTGGTAGTCGGTGCCTTGTCACGTATTTGTCATCGGATGCTAATTAGGCCAGTCGGGCCGCATGCTCATTTTGGATTCTAAGGATGTGTTGGATTTTAAACTTCTTGAATTAAGGCGTGAGTTGCTTCACTCAAGTCAAATATCCTTTCATTCGATTTTCTTTGGCCTCATACTCACCAGTCACCTGTCCTTCGACCAGTTTAGAATCAACGTAGACAAAGATGTGTTCGGCCCTTGCTTCTTTTATGGCGCTTAGACCTACAATTAGGGATTCGTATTCTGATTCGTTGTTCATTGCATTAAATCCCAAGTGGATTGCATACTCGATTTTGACCCCCTTGGGGGTAGTCAATAACAACCCGTCCTGCTGGCTAAGGCGGTGGAAGATCCATCTACATGGAGGGTCCATTCTAATTTTGAGGGACTCCCTTCATCTACTATTGTGGGCATCAGCTCTGCCAAGACCTGCCCTTTTATAGCAATCCTGGATTGGTAGCTAACGTCGAACTTGCCCAACTCTACAACCCACTTGATCATCTTGCCTAACACTTCTGGCCTCTACAACACTGCTCTCAAGGGTTGGTCAGTCAGCACCACTATGGAATGATCCTGGAAGTAAGGCCAAAGCCTTCTTGCTGTGGTTATGAGTGCGAATGCCAACTTCTCTAAGAGTGGATATCTTAACTCTGCTCCATGGAGGGCTCTGTTGACGTAGTACACTAGTGTTTGATTGTGCTCATCTTAGACCAGAACTGAGCTGACCACTACTTCTGATACTACTAGATACAAGTATAGGTCTTCCCCTTATGTCGTGCGACCAAGGGTTGGTAGGCATGCTAGGTGTCCTTTGAGATCTTGAAACGATTGATCGACCTCTTTCGTTCAATCAAATCATTTTTTAAAAAGGTAAAAGAAAGGAAAGCATCTGTTCATGGACTTTGAGATGAATTGAATAAGGGCTGCCACTCTTCCTGTCAGCACTATACTTCTTTTGCAGTCTACGACGGCTTCATGTCTAATATAGCCCAGACTTTCTAGGGATTAGCCTCAATTCCTTTGTGAGAGACCATGAAACCGAGCAACTTTCCTGCTGACACCCTAAAGGCACATTTAGTATGATTGAGTTTCATTTGGAACCTTCTAAGGGTGCAGGGAGTTTATTCCAGGTCGTCTATGTGCTTTTCGGCTTCCATGCTTTTCACCAACATGTTGCTTACATAAACTTCTACATTTCTCCCAATCTGTCTCAAATACTTTGTTTATTAGTCTTTGATAAGTGGCCCCCGTATTTTTCAATCTGAATGACATGACTTTATAACAATACATGCCTTGGTTGGTAATGAATGTCGTCTTCTCTTGATCTTCCTTCTTTATCGCATTTAGTTATAACCGAAGAATGCATCCATAAAACTGAGTAAAGCGTGCCCAGAGGTAGAGTCAACCAATGCATCTATCCTTAGGAGTGGGAAGCTGTCTTTAGGGCAGACCTTGTTGAGGTCGATGAAATCTACACACATCCTCTACTTGCTATTGCTTTTCTTGACCAATACCATGTTGGTGATCCAGTTAGGGTACATGACTTCTCATATGATCATCGCCTTTAATAACTTGTCTACCTCCTCGGAAATGGCTTAGCTTCTGTCAGTGGCAAAGGTTCTTTTCTTTTGTCTGACAGGTTTCGTAGAAGGGTCGATGCTCAACCTATGTGTGATCACTCTCGGGTCAATCCCTAGCATGTCTACATGCATCCATGCGAAGGCGTCCTTGTATGTTGTGAGGAGTTCCCGCAAGAGGAGCTATAGTTCCTTCGAGAGCATTTGCCTGACTTAAACGACTTGTTTTGTCTTATCAGGGTTACTGTTTAGCTCCTCTAGGTCTTCAGTAGGCCTGGTTTGCTTCAGCTAAGTGTTTTCTCTGTCCTTCGTATTGTCAATGATGAGAGCCTTCTTTGATCCTTTCCCCTTTAATGATGCCACATAACACTCGTGGGCAGTCATCTAGTCACTTTTGATTTCTCCAACTCCCTCCTCAGTTAGAAAGCACATCAACAAGTGGTAGGTTAAGGTAATGACTTTCATCTTATTTAGTGTCGGTCGACCGATAATGGTGTTATATTCTTAAGGGTTATTAATGACCAAAAAATCTACCGCCTTGGTCACTTGGTGAGGGTTGACCCAGCTGTTATTGGGAGTGTGACAACCCCTATGGGGTACAACTTATCCCTGGTGAATCCTACCAGAGGAATCATTGTTGGTCGGAGCTTATCCTTTCCGATTCCTATCTGTTTAAAGGCGAATAGGTATAGGATATCCGTTGAGCTACCGTTGTCTATGAGTACCCTTCTGATTCGGTGATTAGCTATGATCAATGTAACTACTAGGGCATCGTCATGAGGGTGTTGCACTCCTCAGGAATCTTCATTTGTAAATGTGATGTCTTGTTGGATGGTTCAAGGATATTTCATGGGTTTGTCAGTTGAGTAAACCTCTATTTGTGATGCTCTCATCGCTCGTGCATGGGCTTTCCGAGCCGAATTTGATTCGCCACCTCCCTCTGGTAATAACTTTTATTTCTCGTAGTGGCTCTGATTCATGATTCTTCCTGTTCAAGGGCTCTGCTTCTTCCCTTGGTAGGGTTCGAGGGCGACACACTATGAAACACCTCAATTTGCTCTGCTGGATGAGCGCTTCTATTTGTTCCTTTAGGTCAAAATAATCTTTTATGTTGTGCCCGTGGTCTTGGTGGAACTAACAGTACTTTCTTTGGGATCTCTTTTCTAGAGGAGTTTTGAGCTTCTCAGGCCACTTTAGGGAAGGGTCATCCCATACGTACATAAAGACTTCCTCGAGGAGTGAATTGAGGGGAATGTAGGTTCGCGTTCATCGAATTAAGGCGTGTGCCTCCCTCGGTCTCACCTCTTAGTCGGCAATTTCCTTTGTTCTAGTCTCACCTTCGATAACTTTTTGCGGTTCGTCCCTCTTTCTCTTTGGTGGCTCTCAGTGTTCACTTTCCTGGTCTCTTCTTGCTACCATGGTATCCTTTACATTCATGTGCTTTTGGGTTCAGAGCATCAACTCATCCATGTTGTTGGGCGGGGATTTGGAGAGAAAGAATATGAACTTTGTGGGCAACAATCCTCCCATGAAGGCTGTGAGTACCACCTTCTCGTATGTGTCATCTACTTGCATCACTTCTTTGTTGAAATAGGAGACGTACTTTCTTAGCGACTCTCCCTTCGACTGTTTGACATTGAACAAATAAGTGGTTGGCCTCCGATAGCGTCTTCCTCCTATGAAGTAGCTGGCAAACGATTGACTTAACTCATAGAAGGAGTTGATGCTGTTCGTTTGAAGATTACTGAACCATTTTGGTGTGGAACCCTTCAGGGTGGTCGGGAAGGCCATGCACATGACTCTGTCTGAATAATCATGCAAGAGCATCAAAGTTTTGTAAGTTTCAAGGTGGTCGAACAGGCCCGGGCTTCCGTCGAAGGGTTCCATTTGGGGTATCCCAAAATTTTTAGGGAAAGGGGAAGACATGACCGCCAGGGGGAAAGGATGGTCGGTCTTTTGCACCAGGAACTCGACTGTGGAGGGAGTCCTTGCTTTGATGACTTCCATCATGGCATCTAATTGATCATGCATATTTCGCATTCACTACTTTTGTTCAGTGGCGGCCCATCCCCCAATGCCTTTGGTTTGCTAAGATGCTGAGGCCCTAGGGCCCTGACTGTCTCCTTGCCCGCTTTCTCCCCTAGGGTGGGCAGCTTCTTGAGTTTCGCTATCACAAGGACGTCGATGTTCCGCTTACCTCACGAGCCCACGATTTAGTTCCTAGTTCTGTTATGTCACTCGTTCTATGTTTTGATTAAGATTTTGTATCTGCTATTCAAGTGCTACAATTCTCCTAGCATTCTCTTCTCTCCCGTCTTGGTTGTTGGTAGATGAAGCATTATGACGGGCTTCCATCATTCCCGATTGAATTTCAACCATACGACCTTTGTCTTGCCAGAAACCACTTCAGGATTTTCATAGACGGCACCAATTGATGACGTCAAATCCCAACTCACCAAGATGGTCCTTTGGTCACCTTCGATCTGGAATCTTGCTCTTGGATCCTACCTGCAACAAGACAATGAATAACATCGGTGTGGCGTGGCTTACACCCCTCCTACGCTCAAGTTAGTGATCGGAGTTCTAGAAAAAACCTCTCTTGTAGTCCCTTCTTCGGGTTATTTGTGCATACCCTCTTCCCATAGGTCTTTTTTTTTTTTTCTTATATAGGGGTTCTCCAGGTAGTTGTGTAGTGGATCTGGGCTTCGTATAAGTGCATGGTCCTTGTCAGGACTATTCTTCAAGTTAGTTAGAGGGACGTGGGTGAGCGGTGCACGTGTCAGCTTCGGATTGATCGTTCCCCTACATCACTTTGTGCCTTACAACCACCTTTTCTATCTAATGGCTATCGACACCTATCACTTGGTCAGTTTGGTGTTGTTGGCACTTTGGTCTACTTAATCATTATATTGCTCGGTCGGCTCGGTCAGCTCAGTCCCATGAATGATGGTGCGTCGGTTGTCCATTTTTACAGGTTGTGTATTACCAATCCTTGGTTTGTGCATGATTTCTGAGTGTCGTGTATACAAGGCTAACCATGCTCTTCCTGAAATGATCAATAGGGTTCCAGTTGGCCCAATACTCATATTATCCCATTGCCGATTGAACGATCGATCTGCGTGGCCATTGGTTTGAATGGGACGGGGGTCACCCGATAAATTGGTTGAGCTAGGGTGGTTCCCTCGGTTGATCGGTTCGGGCCACTCAGGCCAAATTCTTCATCATCAGTTAGCTTGAACCTTGTCTTATTCTTGTAGAGCTGAGCCCAAGCCTCCAATTGATAGGGTACTTTGATTTATAGGCTGTTGCTCTCTTTTGACTATATGTTTAGCCTTTTTGCTAATGGTTCATTGGGCTTAAAGATTCGGGACTCCAGCAGTAAGCATGTATGGATTTGTTGAGCAAGCTGAGCTCGACTCAATCTTAACACACGCAGTCTAAGTTCAATACCTGTGCCAAATTCTTGTGTGACGGGTCGAACTGAGCTGCTCCTTGACACACCCGCTGCACTACTCATATAATGGAAAAGATCTCCTACATCTAATTTGTCTGTCCTCCGCATCCCCATCCCCATCCCCCTGTAGGCTACAGTCTATAGACAACACGTGGCTAATGTTTTAAACTATGGTTAAAGCCAAACTAAGGTCCCTTTTCCCCCTGCATAAAATCAGTTGTTTGTGATCCAAAAAAATAGAAACCGCTCCTCCCTTCCCAAGCACTCAGTGGGGACATGGATATGGTGTCTATGAGCACTCTAGCAAAAGTCACCAAAATGGTCTGAGTTCAAGAAGCCATCTGATATTTTATGAGATAGGATTTTTAATTCAGAATATGATTCATGGAAAACTCAGGAAAGATGCACATGGGTTAATAAATCACTGGGGATTCTAAAAATTAATGGATAAGACAATCCAAAAAAAAGTGAATGTATTAATTCTAGTTCTTGCATCTGACCAAGGACTAAAGGTGGATTTGTGAAATGTTATTAACGTTTTGCATTTGATATTGCATTCATATTGATTTCTGCAACTACTTTGGCCACCTCTTTGTTGACTAACAAGGGATTGGAGGGTTGGGATTAGGTGCAAATGAATTTCGTGCAAACAGGTGCAAACGACACCAAGGGCTGATGCATCAGCACCAAAAAAGTGATTTACACTTTTTGGGAGCACACTTTTCGTTTTTTGGGTTGATGTGTCTGTGCCCTGGCACCGTTTGCACGAAATTTATTTGTACCTAATTTTTTGGCGCAAAGCTGTTGGAAGTTTCAGAGATGGCTTATTGGGAAAGAGAAGAAATTGAGTAGAGCTTGGAAGCCCCTTGATCAAATTTTTTACTCAGAAATGGAACAACTGATGAAAGAAAGAACTCAAAAAGAAAAAGAAAAAAGAAAAGAAGATAGGAAGAAGCTGAGGGTATCGAATTATAAAATTGTATATTGAGGACAATGAAACGATGCCGGAGTGTGAGCCCGACTTTTGTGTACATAAAATTCATGTGCAAAGTGTGCACACAGACCAAGGAGCAGACTATTAGTGCCAAAAAATGTAACTTTTAGGGGGTGCTTATAACTTTTTGATGCTTATGTGTCCATCCCTTGGTCTGTGTGCATGTATTGCAGACAGATTTTGTGTGCACAAAATCTGAACCAGGGATCGCTAATGTGTCAGTCCCTAATATCAGTCTTACTTTAAGCTAACTTTAGGAATCCTACCAAATCCTGCCTCATGAGGAGCATACTTTTTGAGTGTAGCATATCCTTTCCCATCCAAATAAAGTGGTGTATAAGATAAAAGTGTTCAATGAAGAGGTAGACATCTAAAAAGAGGCACCAAATTACAAAAAATCAGTATCAGCTTTTAATGTGGGGACAGGGGGGCAACAAACAAATTTGGGTGTAGAGATTTTTTCCTCCTGGTTCGGAACAAATGTTCTGTGATAAAAAAATAAAAAAAAAAAAATGTTTGTGCAACTTTAAACCGGTGTTTCATTGGGGGTTAAAATGTAAAAAAAAAAAAAAATGCTCAGGTGAAAAAATGTGTCCAAAAGGCACCAAATTAAAACAACACATCATGTGTCAATATTTGACATGACAACAGAGGTATGATGTCTCGGTCTAAAATTGAATTAAACTTCGACAGGACATGTAGCTAGAGTTTTTTGGTACATCGTTCCTGATGTTTTCTGTCCTTCTTCTTATAAACACATGTCACGGTGTGGTTAAACTCAGGAGGAAGTTCCTGCTGATTCACCAGCAGATGATCCTTTTCCTTTCAAAAATTGTAATTAACTTTTTTAACAGTTATTCAGTATCAAAAGAAAAGGTTGACATTTGAATTAAAACTCAAGTGGACAAGGGTAGCACCGTAGGTGCAATCAATCAACAAACGAGTGTAGATTTTCTGATGGCTTTCTAGGGCAAATCCTATGCACTAAGCTAAAAATACATTAATAGCCTGCTTGGCAGCCACATGTAGTGTAATCATTTAAGTTGAGTTTTTCTCAAGGCATTTGTAGCCATGAGGTGATGGTTCATAATGAACTCATTCAAATTTATACTGATTTGTTAACCACGATTAAAAATGAAGTCATCTTAAATTAGGATTTTCTATAAAATGAAATGATTTATGTTATCAAGCACAAATCGCTGCAAGTTCATTACAAATCATGCGGTTGTGGCTACAAAAGCCTTGTAAAACTCAAATGAAATATATAATTTCATTACAGGTGGCTGCCAAACTCAACATAACTGTAACTAGTTTTCAAAACTGGATATATATACCAACAAAAAAAAAAAAAAAAAAAACCTGACCAAGAGTTTTAAGCATATGTTCACAGATGAAAACAACCAAAACAAATTTGATGATGAATGAAGAAGTAGTAGTATGGTCGCTCGGTTCTCAAAAAACCTATTTAGCACAAGTCAGCCCTAATCACCCAATCAGTAAAATTATCAATGTAAACAATTAAAATTGTTTCGTTTTTATATTACTATTTTTACTGCGTCAATGGTGGGTCCCAACTCCTTCATGTCTGCCCCACGTGTCCTGACACGTAAGGACATTCATTATCAAATACAGTCTCTCAAAGTATATCTTATATGTTCAATAGCTTCCAATCTTCCACCACTCCGGCCTCTAACCGTAACACCAAATGCCTCTCCATCTCCTCAGTTTTCTCTTCTTCCTCTCCATCCACCTAGCCTTTGCTTATGAAGATCCTCGGTGGGCTTCTTGCGCAGCTGCTACAAACTACACTGCTAATTCAACCTACTCTGCCAACCTTGGCCAAGCACTTGACAATCTTAGGAATTCTACTGCCCTCACTGGCTACAATGCCACCACTACAGTTGGCACCGGCACCCAAACCATCACCGTCCTTGCTCTCTGTCGCGCTAACTTAGCCCCACTGGACTGCAAAGCCTGCGTCAATGCCGCGGCATCGGGCATTCATGAGCAATGCCCCTGGAGAACTACAGCCCAAATATCGTACGACTTCTGCATGCTCCGCTACTCCGACACCCACTTTCTAAACATGTCCAACAACTCAATCAGCTTCACGATATATGATATCCGCAACGTTCCTGAGCAAGATATTTACGATCAAAGGGTACATACAGAAACTATCAATCTCGGCGGGCGAGTCTGTAAAGCGATATGCAGTAGGGTGGACGAGAGTGACGGATACCCTGACACTTTATGGTTTCGTTGATTGCATTTGGCAGCCACCTGTAATGAAATCATTTCGTTTAAGCTTTTCAAGGCATATGAAGCCAAAAAAAAAAGAAGGATCGTAATGATTTCATTCAGATTTGCGGTGATTTGTGCTTGATAACATCAGCCATTTCATTTTACAGAAAAAACCTATGATGACTTCATTTCTAATTTTATTTGACAAATCAATATAAATTTAATGAACTCATTACGTCTATCATCTCAGGGTTACATATGCCTTGGGAGTTTAAATGAAATGATTACATTACAGGTGGCTGCCAAACAGGCTATAACTAAAATTAGTAATGAAGTCATCTTAGGGCTTTAATAAAATGAAATGACATATATTGTCATTCATATTTTGGTGATGAACAAAAATCAATCCCTCATGATTTGCAATGATCCATTACT
Source organism: Platanus orientalis (assembly GCA_025762735.1). NCBI lineage: Eukaryota > Viridiplantae > Streptophyta > Magnoliopsida > Proteales > Platanaceae > Platanus > Platanus orientalis. Next base: position 13,602 of record JAOXJP010111725.1, read on the forward strand.
GAACGACCAAGATCAACTTGACATTAGGGGTAGACACATTAGCGCCGAAAAGTGAAAAGCACCCCCAAAAGGTGTAAATCACTTGTCAATGCTATTGTGTCAGCCCCTGATACTAGCCAGACCTTGGTTGTTCAGTAATTAAGGGTCATACCAAATAATTGCGGAAAATCAATCCGCTAACAAATCAATATTCTGACTTCAAATGTCTTGGGTATTTAAAATGAAATGATTTCATTACAACCAAACACAACCTAAGTGAATTACCTTGTGAGACACCATTTGGGATTAGGGGCGGGCATGGGCCGAGCCTGGCCCGAAAAAGCCCAGCCAGAGTTAGGCCCGGCAAGAACCCAATCCGGCCTGAGGACCAAACTTTTATTTAGGGCAGGGCTTGGGCTTACCCCAGCCCGGCATGGGTCCAGTCCGAGGCCCAAACTTTTACATACATAATATATATGTATTATATATAATATACTAATTATTTTAAAATTATCA
>JAOXJP010111736.1:0-14095 GCA_025762735.1 Platanus orientalis
GCCTATATCCATGGGCGAAGACAAACAATAACTTCACTAATATGGAGAATAAAGGAGAGTACAATATGCACAAATACCAAATTTTGAAAGCCTAAGGAGAACCCTAAGAAAAACCCAAAAAAATAACTCACCTCCAAAGCCAAATACGTTCTTGCTTCTCCAAAGTCTCTCTCTTCCACTCTCACACACTGAAAGATAAACATATAAAAGACTTTATATACTAAACAAAGCAAAACCCTAAACGTTTATTTTTGGGTTAAAACCCAAAAATACCCTAAGTTCAAAGAGGTTACGTTTCTTTGGTTTTAGCGTGTTGTGCAAGGTTGAATTCAAGACACCGTTTCAACAAATCTCCACCTTGGCTTGAATTCCACCAAACCAAAAACTAAACAAAGCTCCTTGATCATCTTCTCCACTAAACCCCGAAGGGTACACAATTAGTTATCTTTCAAACTGATAGAGTCCAAGCCACCCTTGAACTCAATCATTGAACCCGGCTTTGTCGACATATGTGTTGACTCCTCTGCATAGGTGTTCCCAAGCAACACATAAACATTCCTAACTTTTCTTGCTTCCAAAGCAATCCGAGCACCTCGAAAAATCCTCGTGGATTTGTTTTTCACAAATGTTGTATACCCTCTAGAATCCAGCTCACCCAAAGAAATGAGGTTCCTCTTCAAATCAGGAACATGTCGGACACCTATCAATGTTTTCAAAACTCCATAATGCATCTTGATTTTGACTTTACCTATCCCTAAAATCTTGCATGACATACCATTACCCATCAAGATAACTCCACCTTCAATAGACTTATAGGTAGAAAATGCATCCTTATTAGGACACATATGATAAGGACAACCAAAATAAAAAACCCAAACATCTTGAAAATCATCATCACCAATGGTGATAGATAAAACCATGTCATCATCTAAATTTTCTTCTGCAATGCCAGCTGCATACGAGGATTTAATATTATCTTTCTTTTCTTTAAGCTTAGGACAATTAACCTTAATGTGTCATTTCTTATGTCAATAGTAACACTCAAAATCCTGATGAGATCTACTGAATCTCTTTCTCTTTGTCTTCCTATGAACAACCAGGCCTTCAACCTCAGCCTGAACCTCACTAACAAAGCCCATTTTTCTCATCTCATTTGAAAGAAGGGCTATTGTTACCTCCTCTAAATCAATAGAATCCTTCCCATAGATCAGAATTGTCACAAGATGCTCATATGATGAAGGAAGCAAAGGTAAAATGATTAGAGCCTTATCTTCTTCCTCAAGCTTTGACCAATACTTGTCAATTGACAAATAATCTTATTAAACTCATTAAGATATTTAGAAATACTCATACCTTCTTGCATCCGTAGGGTATACAGTTTTTGCTTAAGATAGAGATAATTCATAAGGGATTTCGTTATGTAAAGGCTTTCAAGTTTTAACCAAAGCTTTGCTGCAGAATCTTCATTCAAAATATTATACATCACCTCATCTGCAAGGCACAAATGGATCGCACTCCTAGCCTTTCAGTCATAATCCTCCCAGTTGCTTTTTGACATCCCAATAGGCCTCCCTTTCAATGCTTTGTGTAAACCTTGTTGAATCAGCAGGTCTCTAACCTTAACTTGCCATAAGCCAAAATTGTTATTTCTGTTGAACTTCTCAACCTCAAACCTTGTATTCGCCATTGCAAAATCCCCAAAAAATAATCCTCAATCTACAGCTTTAATCTTCATCTCTGATACCAATTTGTTGTGCCAGAACAGCACAACAGAACAAACAACAGATCGGATTCAAGTATGCAATGCACGGAAACAAAATGAGAAAACAGAAATGGTAATGAACAATCACACAAGAGACAATATTTAACGTGGTTCGGCAAATCTGCCTACATCCACAGGCGACGACAATCAATAACTTCACTAATATGGAGAATAAATAAAAGTACAAAATGCACAACGGCGAGTTCCTAAACCCCAAAAGTGAAATCCTAAGGCATAACCAAAGAAGAACTCACCAAAGCCAAATACGTTGTTGCCTCTCCCCAAAGTCTCTCTTCCACACCTAAAAACTTAAAACAAAACAATATATATATTAACCAAAGAAAACCCTAAAGCATAGTTGGGGTAAAACCCAAAAATACCCAAAATTCCAAAAAAGACGTTTCCTTAGCCTTATTGCACACGGCTTGTTCGCTAGAATCAAGACAACGACTCAATAGTTTTCATAAAGTCAATTCAATAAAGTATAATTTTAACCTCACCTATAAGGTAAGAAGACCCAAAAAACTCACATAGTTTAAATGATTTTTATGGTCAAAACCGCCATATACACCCCCTCCCAGAAAAAAGTGTAAAAATGCATGGGAAATGTTCAATAGAGTAGTATGATTCAAAATGAAATACACACAATAAATAATACATAAAATAAAAATAAAAAGAGGTAAAGTGGGTATGGCTCACCTCAATCTTTTCAACATATTCCTTGCGAAATTTAATCACGTGGTCGTGATAGCGATCAACAAAGTGGAAATTCTGAATGCCATACTTGTGGAGATTGTGAGAAACACAACCAAGAGAAAACAACGGCAACACACAATTGAGAGATGAGGACGTCGAGTTCGAAATGGGAGGCTTGATACTTCTTGTAGTCTAAACATTGTAAGAGCTTGAATATAATAATTGGGCCTAAAACAACCAGAATAAGAAATAGAGCCCAAGAAAGTAAGAAGCTCAACAGAGAGTACTAACCAAAAAATCGACAAATGGAAACCGAAGAGTCTACTATTCAAAGGGAAGAAGATGGCTTGAGATGCCGTTGTCACCTACTAGATGACTAAAGAATTCCCTGTCCATTCAACCTCATCGGCATTTTTCTTATTAGAACCCTAGAAAAAACACAGCCTCGGTGACATTTGCCTAATCAAAATCTCAACTTAAGAGTTTTTATGAGAAAGAAGATGGAGAAGACAAAACCCCAAATCTTTAAAAAAAAAAAAAAGGTCTACAATTAGATGAATCCTCCAATCTGGACAAAAGATACCTTATTTAGCCTCATAGTCACAGAAGGGAAGAAGAAGGGGAGGTCGCAGTCATGGGAAGGAAAAAAGAGAAGGGGAGGTCGTCGTCGTAGGAAGGTAGAAGGAGAAGGGGAGTTCACAGTCACAGGAAGGCTTTATAAATGGCAAACTTTAGGAAAAAAACATATTAACAATTTTTTTTTTCAAAATATGGAAAAAGAAAGAAAAATAGGGAGGTAACCACATGTATGAAACAAAGGGGGTAAGTTTACTATAGCCCGTACCCCCTTTGCTTTAATATATGTATATATATATATCGAGAGAGAGAGAGAGAGAGAGAGAGAGAGAGAGAGAGATTATAAGTGGATCAAATATATATCTATATTGATCTACCCTGACTATATATATCAATAAGGGCACATTAAAATTGTACCCATTTTCATCTTTACATAATTTACCCTTATCTTTTAAAAATGTTGACAAACAAATGAGAGCTTTATAGTCATTTACTTCTCTAATTAAAAGAAAGAACTAACTTGGAAAGTTATAATTGTTTTCTTTGCATGAAGAACCATGAAGACGTAACCTTTTTCTTTGCTATGAAGAACCACTTGCTGACTAGAATAACAGGTTGAAGAAGGGTGTCACGCCTCAAAACCTGCATTCGGAAAATCAAAGTTATAAATGCAGAAGCACACATGTGCGACGTTGCGGACCTTGAAGTGTGACGCATTTCGATTCTTTCCTTGTGGAAGGACTTAACTTACCTAAATTGCAGTGTATATTTTTTCATTCTTTTATCTAGTTAATCATCCTCAAATACCAATAACATTCGCAGCAAAAACATAAATGTAAAAAAACTCCATCGTCAACAAGTGCAACATAATACATCATCATGCATTCTAAACTATGCAATGGAAAGTGACTAATAATCTCCAACATCCATAACGAATAAACACAAGTTTCCAATCTAAACAATATTGTAAATAGGTCATCCAACTGACCCACAACATATCCATCTGACTAACTAGAATAGTACCAAATTACTGTATAAAATCTTGTGTCAATAATCCATGCATCATACATAATCATGCTGGAAATAAAACTGACAGAAAGAAAGTAAAAAAAGTGGTCCTCTCATTTCCATTAGCCATCACACATACTAGACCTATATGAGCATGTACTAAGAGGAGTGTTATATGAAATGGTGTTAAAAACATGGGTAAGCTGTAAATCCCATGAGAGAACATACTTAATGTCTGATGGAATGAATCAAATTTGCATAAGTATAACTCAATACCAAATCAAAACATGCATAACATATATGAATCAAATTAACTATAACAATGATCAGATTCTAGTAAATGTGTTAAGAGTACTAAAGCCAAATCAAACATAAGTCCATAATTGAGATAGGTAAAGTGTAGCTTAGAAGGAAAGTGCAACATGTGATGCAAATGTTTACTACAAAATATTCATACATAAGTAGGCCTTAGCACCTCTCAAGTAAGCTACCTTATCTAATATATATCAAAATCAGGTGCATGCTCATGGAAGCCTAATGCAGCTCTCAAACTCACATAACTCATAAATGGTTTCTAATAAGACACACATTAGATCAAATTAACCTATATAGAGTTTCTAAACTAAACCTTGTCAAATCACATCATATCAAATCACATAGGCCTTTGAAAAATCTGAAATCATATAACCTATACAGGGTCTCCGACAAAATTGAAATCATATAACCCATGTAGGGTTTTCGACAAAACTTAAATCATATAACCCATGTAGGGTCTCTTACAAAACTAAAATCATATAAGCCGTATGGGGTCTCTAACAAAACTGAAATCATATAACCCGTGTAAGGTCTCTGGCAAAACTGAAATCTTTATATATCCCACTTAGGGTTTACTAACAAACCTAAAATCTTATACGGAATGGTGGGCAACTAGTGTCGTTTTCATGTATTAATGTGACCTGGTGATTGGGTACTTGAAAGGGTCATAAGACCAGTATAGCCCAAAAAAATTCTTCTAGGGCTTTAAGGATTAGCCTAAAAAAATCTTCTAGGGCATCAAGGGTTAGCTTGCAAAAATCCCCCAAGGTGTCAAGGGTTAGCTCACAAAAATCTCTCAAGGCATCAAGGGTTGGTGGGCAACTAGTGTTATCTTCACCTATTAATGAGTCCCGGGGGATTAGGTTTAAACCAAAACCTTGAATAAGAACGATACTCAAATCCATGCATATATAGAGTAACATGTAACTACATTAGGATACAATACAAGAGATGTCCATGTAATAAAAACTCATATGTGAGTCCATGTAAAGCCTATACATAAAATCAAATGGAAAGTGATAGCTTATAGTCACACCAAAACCAAATGCTTAAAATTTATCTTCTAACTTTCCAAAACCAACCATAAGATAAGAGGTTCAAACAAGATATGTAAATGTCATTCTCGTCATCTAAAATAATGGTGTCAACTTAAACAAATACTGAATCAAATAACGAAGTGTCTCAACTTTGAAAACATAATAATAAAGCTAAACATAAGTCTCCATCATTGCTTTATATCCAGGCTATTGATCTATCATGCCATCTTCATCATCTAAAAACAACGGTGTCAACTCTGTAAGCATGACTAATTTTGCAAATAAATAGGAACATTTAAAATATGCAAATATATTTGGGTTAATGAGCACAAACAATCTTATAAAAACAAAACTGAACATGATTTAAAAAAATAATTGTTTACTTATAACTTACATATTGAAAATAATGGTTTTGAAACTAAGAGCAATTAATAGAACAAAAATGAAATTAATATTCACAACTAAACAGAGATATAATCTAAAGTACATAACTGAAATACTTAGCTAAAACTGAACATATAATGGACATATATCCGAGACCAACTAAAACATATATCTAAAATCCCCATACGTGCTATGAGTTAGACATCAGATAACAGAATTATATACCAAAAATCTCCCATATGTGTTGTGAGTTAGATAACAGACAACATAGCAAAATTGACCCATTTACAATCCGATGGTAGAATGCCACTATCTCACCCTTAGTGGCAAGGATAAAACTGATTCGTCAATTATGTGACCTGATGAAGAGGGTACCTAATTGTATATATTTGAACCCAATGAGGAGGGCCCCATCAAACTTTCCTTTTTGGTGGAAAAAGGGTCTCACTACATACACATATACTGAACATATATAATCTTTGATCATAATTACATACTCTTTAGAGAAACAAACAGTCATCAAGGCAAGGCAAAATAGAGCTAATCTTTAAAACAATAAAAAATCATTCTAACAATGCATATCTTCTAAATCAAAACATAATACCAGAGGATTTGACCCACCTAAGTACATAGCTCTATCGATTTGCATATTAAAATTCTTTAAACAGTCTTTAAAATATTTTTTTTAAGAATCCCTTTGAAAACTCATTCAAAAACATGATATTCCTTTAAAATAACCTTCGTAGAAATCTAAATTAATCAAAACAGAGTAAAACATCCATGTCCCCTTGCAAAATAAAATATCTAAAAACCTATATGGATCATAAACAAAACATAGCACAAGTATTTACGTTCAGAACATATTTTTCCCTATTTAAAAACATGGTTTAAGAACTTAAACAAACCAAAACCATCATGATTCTTTGCAAAACCTGTAACAAACAAATCTACGCACCTAAGAACAGTACAAAACGATTTTTAAGCATTTAAGTTATTCATAAAACAGATTTCTAAGCATTCTAAGAACCTATGAAATAAAAAAATAATGCATACTCTTCATGATTTCTTACAAAAAATTAGAATCAAAGTGTTCTATGAACCTAAAGGGATAAAAAATGATGTAAAAGTGTTCTTGTGCATTTACTTATGGATATGAAATCGGATACTTTTATAAAGCCTCAAGTTCTTCAAAAATCCTTCAAACCCTAGCTTTCTCTTTGATTTTCTCCTTTTCCCTTGTTCTTTGCGTTTGTGTCAAATTATGTCAAAAACTTAAGCTTATATAGGTTTTAGAGAAGTCCCAAAGAAATTAGGGAACTTTTAAAAATCAAAAGCCTAAAAAAAACCAGAGTTTCCAAAACTGATTACGTAGGCCAATCGATTGGGCCTACCCCCGAACAATCAGACTACCCTGACCAGATCGATCGGGGCTCGTCCTGATTGTTCGGATCGGTTGGCATTTTTTATTTTTTATTTTTGTGTTTTGCCTCTTACACTTAAACACTTATAACTTTCTAATTTGACATCAGATTGACTCACTGTTTGATTCATTGGAAACTAGACTTCAAGACCTTTCTAATATAGTTTGCTTACTAAATATTTCTAGGTTTGTATAGATTTATCTCTAAAGTTGCATGAGTTTATAGGTCATTAGATATGCATTTAAACATTAAGTTCATAATGTTAATGTTCTAATGACCATATGGGTTATACAATGATTATTTTATCATTATGATGGTCATGAAAGAAAATTTGTGAAGTGGAAGGACATATTTGTGAAATATTTGTAAAGAAGGGCCTCATTGTTATTTTCTTATCTTTAGGAGTTCAGTTGCAATATGTAACAGAGATTATTGCAATTAGTGGTGTGCCAGTTTGTAATTAACAAAAGATAGGGTGTCCTTATTCTAGTTTGACTTAAATAAGGATACTAGGCCCCACAGCCTAAGGATAAGAATCCTAGAAGGATCCCACACCCCCTAGGGTTACTTTGGCTTCTCAAATACTTTATATAGAGAGGTACCCACGTTCAGATAGGGTCCTGTAACTTTTCTGGAAGTGGGAGAAGCGCAGAGAATTCTAGAGCAGGTGTGGATACTTTAGAGATTGGGTCAGATTGAATTCTTGTGTCTGGTTAAATCATTGAGGTAATTCTAAACTTCTTCTAAGATTAGATCTCAGAGATTCATATGATGATCATGGGAAAACATATGTAGATATGTGATTATTTAATGAACTTTACTAATTTCTATGTTCAATAACAGTAAACTTCCTTTAGGAATGACCCGCCCCAAATCCGTTTTTCACAGCGGAGAAACCAACGAACTCAGAACGTGTCATCAACTCTCTTACCTCTTTATATTTCATTTTACATATAAATTTATTTCCTTATCATTTGATGTCCATTTGAAATAATAATCACATCGCAATAGAATAGAATAACAATGGTAAACTAAAATCCTATGTAGCGAAAATAGAAATAATATCATGACTATCCAAAAGTATCTCATAACTATCCAAAATAAAAAGGGGGCCTACACCTACCCATAAAGTATATATAATCATTGCCCACAAAGGGGTCTATCTCAAAATAAACAAAGTACTACATCACTAATAAAGTAACTAAAATTGAAATGAAATGTATAATCATTTGGCTTGAAAGCTTCTTCCTCGTCTCTTCCTCTTCATAAGGCACAATCCAACCTGTACGCCTACACATCTGCGGGTGGTGCCAATTGGAGTAAGCTTGATGGGCTTAACGGAAGGGAGTACAGTTTATACAACACTAAAGGAAGCCAAAGATAATCACAATAGCAAATAGGAGGAATCAAGATAAACTAAGGAATCAAAGTAGGAATGAAAGTATATCATATTTACTAAACATGTATCCTTATTATGAAATTAGTATACACATGTCACAAGATAACAACAAAAGAATCCAAAGTGAACTAAACTGAATCCTGCATATGGCACATGCTATATGTCATATACTAAATACTATATATACATGCCAGGTGCTATATACCTCATGTTAAGTACTACATGCCACATGTCAACCCATAAGAGGTCTCTATCACATAATGAAGCTCAATGTAAATAAAACATATAAAGTCTCCGTCGAATCCAAAACATATAACCCATATGAGGGTCTCCAGTAAAACAAATCACATAACTCACATAAGGGTCTCTAACATAACATATCATATAGCATATATTGGGTCACTAGGGCCGTCTTCACCTATTAATGTGACTCGGTGATTGGGTACCTGAAACCATAAAGGTTAACCTACAAAAGGGTCTCCGGGTCTAAGAAGGGCAACCCACATAAAAGTCTCTAGGTCCACAAGGGGCAACCCACATAGGGATCTATGAGGCTACGTCTAACCAACCCATATAAAGGTCTTCGGGGTCATAAAGATCATACACATATATAAAGGTCACAAGGACCAACCCACTTATGAGTCTCCGGGTCCAATAGGGCATATTCTCACATAGGGGTATCATATCAAATCCTCACATCCAAAACCACATTCCAAAACCATGTTTTTGTAAAATAAGGTAGATACTCTATAATCATGTCATTTAAAATATCTATGTGTTTTATCTCATGAAGAGTCTAAATGACGTAGTAGAAAATCACATGAAAGGTGTCAAATGCCTATAAGGAAGTGAAGATGCTTGACTTAAATCTAAGGACATATAGGATGCTCGTGAATGTAAAATCATTTTATGCCAATTTTTCTTAAAGTTGAAAATCAAGTATCTTAAGTTATTTTAAAAACTCATGTTGAAATATAAATAAAACCCCATTGAAAACATCAAAGTAAACCATGCGAAGGACAACCTGCTTATGCACAATCTCTCAAATGATGTAAATCCCAAGGTACTTACACATGGATTCTAAGATCCTAGCACAGGAATCCATAGAACATCATTTTTTTTTATAAACCAACATATATTTGAAGGAAATTATCAAAATAAATAATAATCTTATGTAAGAAATCTAAAGACATCCGAAAAACATGTAAATAGTAAGAAAAATCTGTAAGAAACATTTTATCAAACATATAAAGTGCAAGAATCAAGGAACTCAAAGGAAATCACAGGTAAACCCAATCTTCACCATAAGAAACCTTTCAAATCCCTACAACCATGTAGATTAAGCTCCCAAACTCCTTTACATATGTTATAGACAATCCTAACCATCCCACAAAGATCCATTCACAATATCACATATAAATAACCCAAGAATATCATGGAAACTAATAAGGAAATACTAACCAACATATTCATCACAAGGAAACATGATCCATTTATAAGGAAACAACAATCTCAAAAGGAAATAGAGATGAATCCACCAAAATATAACTCACAATCATCAAATCTAAGATTCTAGGAAAGGAAAGTGAGCATAAAATGCAAATTCACTTACACAATCTATGAAATCAAGGTTCCACATAAGGAGATAATCAAGATCATAAAAAATAGATGTTGAAACACCAAATCTAAGATCATTTTGCATAAATCTATGATCCTAAGAAAGGAAAGTGTGCATAAACAATATATCCAACTCACAAACCATTCTCATAGAGATTAAAATCCACAAATCTTAGCACACAGAATGAAATCATATTTCTATGAACCTAGGAAGGAAAAGTACAGTATAAACAATATATCAACTCATCTAATTCTAATCCTCATTGTCTTGAAGAGAAAACTCCTCTAAAACTCCTTTTTCTTTGTTCAATATTCTTTCTTCTATGAGTAAACAAAAAAATTCATGGTTAGAAACCATAAACTAAGGCAGAGAAATAGGAATCCATAGTCATTTAGATTAGATCTAAGAAGAAAAACACCTAATCTAGCATATTTTTAAAGTTGGAAGTGGAATTTACCAAATTGGGGGAAATCTCTCTTCTTCTCCTAAGCTTCTCTAATTCCCCAAATCTTTACCCTTTTGTTCTGAATGACCTAAATGATGTATTAGAGGTGTTTTAACTTATTCAATACGAAATCCCACATGTGTGGGGGTCCAATAGATGAAAACCACATTAAAAAATGGCATAAAATGCAATATTTCAACACTTTTCAGTGTTTCTGGGCATGTCATGATCGATCACGGATCACCCGGAAAAGTCCTGAGAGTCTTGCTTATTTATTCATGATCGATCAAACAAAAAACAGGGTTTCATGATCGATCACAAGATTGGTGATTGATCACGGCGTGATCGGTCATGCATCTCTCATAATTTTTTTCCTGCATAGACAAGTCTAAATAAAACAACTATAACTTTCGCTACACAACTCCAAATTATAGACCGTTTGCTGCATTGGAAAGTAGACTCAAAGACCTTTTCAACAAAGTATGGTTCAACCTCTAATTCACTCGGGACTGGTGTCAGTGGGTCTGAAAAGTTACCGTAGATACGAGATCATGATAACTTTCGAACTTGATAAGTTCATGGTCTAACTTGGGTCTTACACTTCAAGCTTGGTCCAAATGATTTCTAAACCACTCTAAGGTTTGCATAATATATGTGAAATGACATTTTTATCATTATAAGACAAAATTATAGTTTTACCCTTTAAATGCAATGTGGGGTATTACAACCTGGTTTAGCCCTAACCATGATACTATATAATTTTACAAGATATGTTGCATAATTTTAAAAACATAGCAGACACTTTAATCAATGATTTTACTATTTTTGGTAATAATTTAATGATAACAGTTTATAATAAGTAAAACAAAATAACTAACACTTTACCCTACCCAAAAAGTAATGACACTTCATTCAAAAGTTGTCTCCTTTCTTTGCTCAATTTTTTTTCATGGCCACTTAGGCCTAGTTGTCATCAATGTAAGTACTCTTTAATAAAGCAAATGTTGACTTATTATTATTATTTTTGATTTTGGTACTTTACTTGAACTTTTTTTGACACTTTTGACCCCTATATGTACCACGTGTCAACCCACAGTGTAACCATTTTGGGCTGCTAGAACTCAGTCCGAAGCCCATTGTTTTATATTGGGCCAAGTTCGGGCAAACCTCTTTTGGGCTAAATTCAGGTTCGGGCCAAGAGACATTTTATTTGGACTGGGCTCAAGCTAAACTTAGCTTGGCCCAACCCTTCTCGATTGATAACCCTATTCCCTCTTAGTTTTGTAGGATTCATCTTAAAATTTAAGTGTCACTTGGAATAATAATATCTCATTTTTTAAATGCTGCTGGTTAATTTAGTCATCAATCAATGCACTACTATCAAACTGGGAAGTTAATTTTAAATGTTTTGTAGGGGAAGAAAAAATTATAAATTAGTATACTACAATATATTTTTATTTATCGACAAATAATACTGATATATTGACTTTATTGATATTGGTGGCTGCATGATATGCCCACTAAATTGAAAAATTAATACCTTGATATAACTCTTCTAATATTTTTTTTTTCTTTCAAGGAATTGGTTTTAGTGTCTAAATTTCTTCATACGTCTATACCATTCTCTTTTAGTATTGTAGGACTCATCTTGAAATTCAAGTATTATTTTTTAATCATCAATTTTTGATACCAAAACAAAATAGTAATCTATGGCTCCACCTTAGCTTCTCTAGATTGATAACAACATAATCTTATTATAAGAATAAAACATAAAGGGGGCACAAAGAGAATAAAATAAAATAGAGCAAAGTACAAATGCTAATTTGTCTCTCAACAAGCAACTTTAATATACTCTAAATATATAGGGAGAGGATGGGAATCAACACAAAGATTAAAAAAAGCATGCATAGCTCATTTCCCCTTGTTTATCCTCACTAACTCCAAAAAGCCCTAACAATAATAAAACGAATTGAATTGACCATAATTATTATAAATCTTACGTTCCTCCATATCACGTAATCCTCAAAAAACATCAAAGCATAGCAATTCTTTTTATCCACCAACTTAAATAAAAAACTTTAGCCTCTAGCCAACAAAACAATCATCTTATCACCTAAACAATATTCTAAAATTAACCGGAGGAAGATAAATAGAAAGTTGAATGAAAGATAGTTTCTCTTTAGATTACGTTTTCCTAAAATAACTTCATTTGTCAATACAAATATATTACGCTAATCACATTATAAGGAGAAAAGAAAAAACATTTTAGGTTAACATACTCAAGAAATCAATGTCATCTATATTTATAAAAAGGAACCACATTAAGTTAACTTCTTCCATTTTTTTATAAGAACTTTAAATTTTCTAATTTCTATAAAAACTTGGTTTTAAGTTAAAAATAGAATATACAAAAAATCTCTTGTATCCATACATATTTAAAATAAGAAACTGCCTTTGATTGAAAAAAAGTGCCATGAAGAAGAGATCCTTTCTTGCTGCCAAGAATGCAAATTAGAAGAGGTTTGATAACCAAAATATTTGACAATCAGTTATACATGTGTCATGGTTTAATTGATAATAAAACAACTTGTTGAAATTTCAATTTTAGCAGATCTTGACTCTTTATCAAGATGTTTTAATATAAAACTTCAAAGAAACTAAATCAAAGCAAATTGCTAACTCCTCAAATCCTAATCTAAAATAATCTTAATCATACTTTATTCTCTAATATAAGTGTCTAAGCATAACAATTTCATAAAATTTTTAATGAGCCTGATCTAGATGTAATTCAACTTAAGTATCACGAGCTCGAATCAAACTAGGCAAAGCTCGACTCAGTTCAATTCAGATTGTTTGCCCTATCGAGCATCCCTTTATCCATACAAAAAGAAAAAGAAACCAAGCACCTCTTAATTGCTCTTAATCTTAGGTAGAGTAAACTACTTGAATCCATATTATAAATAGTACAATTGTTAGTAAATAGGGATACGACTAATATGTTACATCATTCATCCAAAGGATATCCTTTATTTTATCAATGGATTTTTGTAATTTTGAGGAAAATGCTGTTTAAAGAAATTGAGTTAACGTTTCTTACAAAAGTACAATTTTTTTTTTAAAAATAACCTTCAGAATCCTTGATAGCTTGGTTGAGTACTACTCTCATCTACTGCTGACACATGATAAAAAAGCTCAAGGCTAATAAAATCATTTCATTTTACCTTTTTTTGCGTGACTTTATTGCCTTTTTGTTTGTCAAGGTGTCATCATATGGTGAAAGCAACACTAAACATACAAGCAGGGGATCTCTTGCTAATATTGACAGGATTTGTATCCTCTGCTCCACGTTTACGGTGCTCCAGATGCAAAGGGGAAGGGGCCATACACCTTCTGTAGGGAGCTTTTCAAAACGTGTATGGCCTCACCCCCTAATA
>JAOXJP010111746.1:0-28055 GCA_025762735.1 Platanus orientalis
GTGTGTTGAAGTGGGTGTGGTATCCCAAGTTTTCTCTCAACCCCTCACATGAGGTGAGCTTCTACCATCATTTTTTCTCTCTTCTCTCTCCTTTCACTTTTTCTCCAATAATATCTCTTTCTTTCTTGTTTATTCTTCTTGTGGATTGTTGTTCTACATCATATTTGGTATCAGAGCAAGATTCTAACTAATGCCAATCTAGTTGGGTTCCTTGGGAAATTCCACTCTCTTGTTTTCTATTGTCCTAAAATTTCTTAAGAGACAAGGATGGTTCACACCATTAATACTTTATCCAATATAGTGGATGAACATAGTGTAGACATTTAAGCTATAAAGGGTGATGTTCAGAGCCCCATACAAGAATTGAGGGCCTTAGACTTCAAGCTTACATCTAAGATGGATAAAATGCAACAGGAAACACACAAGATGTTTGTTGAGCTTATGGCGCTTATGGTAAGATTGTCTCATTTAAATGCATTTGCTACAGGTAACCAATCAACTCCGGATAATCATCAATTAGGGGCTTCCTTTAGAGCAGTTTCATAGTGTGCAAGGCATTGGGACAAGTCATCAGGCTTAGCATGAGGTCGTCTATCCCAGGCAGGTTCAAGAGGCTAGGTTTGCAGCTTAGATATGAACAGCCTAGGAGTGGCTATGGGGATAGAGGTGATTGTGCGCATCATGCAGGTCATCATGAGTTGGATCGACATAGGAGGGTGGAGGTGTTATTGATATTGCTGCCCATGCAAGCTGAAGACCATGAAGAGGAGGTGTTCATCCTTCAATTTGAGAATTCTATCTCTTCAATTTCGTGGTCGAAATTCTTCCAACCCGAGGAAATTGATGCGGAAGCATTCTATGCAAAGAAAAAGAAATTGGATGACCATGGATAGGCCTCTTTGTCAATTCTAATAATGTAGTTTATTTTCCTATTATTTATTTATTTTAGAAGTGTTAATTAGTGGTAATTTTGTAATAAGGTTAATAGTGCCATGATTAGTTAGTTTTTTGGGTTTTTAGTTGTAATCCCGTTTTTCTCTTTAGACCTAATTTTTTTATGACCAAAACTTGATTTTTTGGCTTGATTTTGGTATTTTTAGATGAGTTATTCAGTTACCTTTCTAATGAGACCAAAGTTGCGCAAATCCGAGGTAATTTGGGAAAGTTATGACCCAATTACTAAGGGGTGGTTACTAAAAACGGGAATAATGTTTTTTTAGTAAGTCTTAAGTTTATGTATTTTTAATTTTTAGAAAACTTGACTAGCAAGTTTAGGATTTTAGGAAGTTTTGTGGAGAATATTTTAGGAGATTATTTGAGATCTTGTGGGACCTAATAACTTGGTCAACAAACCAAATATTGTGGCAATCAAGATTTTTTTTTTAGAAGTCTTTTGTATTTGACAAGTTTATTTTGTTAGAAGATCTAGAATCCAAGATTTAATTTTCTTTTATTCTCCATGTAATTTCTATTTAAAGGCCACATTAGATCAATGAAAAACAGTTGAAGATGAATATTTGAAAAGAAGACACGTGTGTTGAAGTGGGTGTGGTATCTCAAGTTTTCTCTCAACCCCTCACATGAGGTGAGTTTTTACTATTGTTCTCTCTCTTCTCTCTCATCTCACTTTTTCTCCAATAATATATCTTTCTTTCTTGTTTATTCTTCCTGTGGATTGTTGTTCTACATCACCCGGTGATTGGGTACCTGAGGGACATAAAGGCCAACCCACAAAGGGGTCTCCGGAGCCAACAAGGGGCAACCCACATAAGGGGTCTCCAGGCTATGTCTAGCCAACCCATATAAGGGTCTTCAGGGTCATAAAGACCGTACATAAAAAATCTTTAGGTAACTAGTGCCACTTCGCCTATTGATGTGACCCGGTGGCAGGGTACCTGAGGGTTGCAAGGACCAACCCACTTAGGGGTCTCCGGGCTCAAAATGACATTTTCTCACTTAGGGGTATCATATCAAATCCTCATATCCAAAATTGAATGTCGAAACCATCCTTATGTAAAGTAAAGTAATTACAACATGGGTATACCATTTGAAAATATATTCATATGTCCCATCGCATAAGAGTCCAAAACCAAAGAGGTAAATCATATGTAAAGGAATCTAAATGCATCCAATAAATATGTAAATCATGGAGAACTAATCACATAACAATTCAACAAATAGGTAGTGCAAGAATGTAGGAATTCTTAAGGAAATCAAAAGAGTAAACCAAATTACACCACATAGAATCTTTTAAGCCCTCTAAATCATATGAATCAAAGTCCAAAACCTTTCTAAATATAGTAGAGATCATCAAACTCATCTAACAAGATACTAACATCATACCAATAACTCCATAATCCAAGAACTCATGAAAATATAGTAAAATCTTCCTAACATGCTCAAACCAAAGGAACTAGAATCCAACTCAAGGAAATCAACATTCTCAAGAGGAATAGATGTAAATCATTAAAACGTAGAATGGAAATCACACTTCTATGATCATAAGAGTGAAAAAGTGAGCATAAAATGCATACCCACTCACCAATAACTCAAACCTTTAATGCTCCAAGGAATCCTTTCCCAAGAGTCTTTTGCTTTTGTGAATTCTTCATTCTTTGAGCAAACAAGAGACTCCATGGTTAGAAACCACAAACCAAAGTAAGAAACAGTAAATCACATCTAGTTTAGACTAGATCTAAGTTCTAGCAACTTACCAACACTTAGAGAAGATGAATATTCTCTCATTTCTCCCAAGCCTCCCAATTCAATCTCTTCCTCTTTGTGTTCTAAATGGTCTAATGGACTCAAATGTGGTCTAATAGGATTTAGAATTCATCTAAAACGAAATCTCACTCATGTGGAGATCAAATGAGATCATGACACGTCATCCCGTACGTGTCAAAAATCTTTCTTGAAATTTATGTCATGACCGGTCAAGAGATCTGTGACCGGTCACCCTAGTGATTAGTCACACATCTTGTGATCGGTCACAGGATATGTAGACACTAGTCTAAGCAAAACCTGAGAGCTGTCACTTGTAATCGTGTTCGGTCAGGATTTTGTGATCGGTCGCACTCGTGACCTATCCAGGATCTTGTGATTAGTGATGCCTGAGATTTTTTGAATTTTCAGGTCTTTTGCCATTTTGGGTTTCCAAAGTCCAATCCAATTAGTCAAAGGTTCTTTCAGTCCATTCTAAGTCATGTCTAGGTCTCTTGTGTATTGAAGGTGACCCTTCTTACTCCCAAATACCAAGGGTTCAATTTAGACCCATAGTGTTAGGTCCGAGTCCTCTAAACTTACCTAATTTGGGTACAAGGTGTTACATCCTCCTTATAAAAACTCAGTCCTTGAATTTAAATGCGTACCTTAGCCTTGAAACAAATGCATATATTTAATCCTCATTTCGTTCTATCCTTCCCATTTGGCTTCTTATTTTGTGTGATTGCGCTACAAGACTTTCACATATGGCATAACCTTCTTCCGAAGTACTTGGTCCTTTCGATCGAGAAGCATAACTAGTTGCTCTTTACATGAAGGGTCTTCACGTACTCAAAGTGGCTCGTATTCGAGAATGTGAGAAGGGTCGCACATGTATTTTTGCAACATAAATATGTGAAAGACATGATGTACATGCGACAACTCTGAACGTAAGGCCAACTTGTAAGTGAGGTCACCAACTCGTTTTAAGATCTCAAAAGGTCCAATGAATCTCGGGTCAAGCTTGTTTTTCTTCTTGGATCTCATCACACCTTTAGTCGACGATACTTTGAGAAACACGTGGTCTTCTTTTTCGAATTCAAGATCACGTGTCCTCTTGTTTGCATA
Source organism: Platanus orientalis (assembly GCA_025762735.1). Taxonomy (NCBI): domain Eukaryota; kingdom Viridiplantae; phylum Streptophyta; class Magnoliopsida; order Proteales; family Platanaceae; genus Platanus; species Platanus orientalis. Next base: position 3,829 of record JAOXJP010111746.1, read on the forward strand.
ACTTTTTTGTTTACTCTGCGTCGTTAATAGCCTATAACAGATAAGTCAGATCTTTTCAGTAGTTACTTGGACAAGCTTCGGTCCAAGAATCTTTCTCTCACCAACTTCATCCCAACATATTGGAGATCGACATCGTTTACCGTACAAGGCCTCATAAGGGGCCATCTGGATGCTAGCTTGGTAGATGTTATAGGGGAACTCAATTAATGGTAGGTGGGCATCCTAACTACATTTTAGATCAATGACACAAATTCTCATAATGTCTTCTGAGGTTTGGGTAGTCTTTTTAGATTGTTTGTTCATTTAAGGATGGAAAGCTGTGCTAAAATGTAGCTTGGTTCTTGCTAAAACGTATTGCAAACCTCTCCAAAATCTAGAAGCAAACCTTGGGTCTCTGTCAGACACAATGCTAATCAGGACTCCGTGAAAACGCACAATCTTATCCACGTATAGTTGTGCCAATCGGTCCAAAACATAAGTAATTTGGATCGACAGGAAATTGATAGACTTAGTTAACCTGTCCACGATCACCCACGATCACCCAAATAACATCAAATCCTTTGCTCGTCTTAGGCAATCCCATGATGAAGTCCATGAAAATGTGCTTCCATTTCCATTCCAGAACCTCTAATGGTTGTAGAAGTCCTACTGGTATCTAATGTTCAACCTTGACTTGTTCACATGTCAAGTATTTGACCACAAATTCCGCAACCTCTCTCTTCGTTCATTATACCAATAGTGGCCCTTCAAATCATGATACATTTTCGCGTTACCAGGGTGTAGTAAATAAGTAGAATGATGAGCTTCTTATAAAATCTCTCTTTAAGTTAGTTTCATTCAAAACACATAAATGGTTGCCGAATCTCATAATATCATCTTCATGAAGCGAAAGGTCTGTCTTAGCACCACTTCTTACATCATCCATGATCTTCACAAGCTTATGGTCAACCATTTGAGCGTTTTTCACCTTGTCAAGGATGGTGGGTTGCACTCTAAGGTGTGCAAGGAATATACTTAAACTCATGTGGGTGTGCAATAACTCATTCACATGAAGGTCCAGATTTATCTATTTCAGTTTCTCACAAAGAGACATTCTTTCCACTGCCAAGTAGGCCAAAGAATTTGAAGATTTCATGCTTAACACATCACCACAATATTCGTCTTGCCAGGGTGGTAGTGAATGATACTATCGTAGTCCTTAATCAATTCGATCCACCGCCTCTGTCTGAGATTTAACTCATGCAAGAAAATGTATTTTAGATTCTTATGGTCAATGTAGATCTCACATGTCTTGTCGTAGAGATAGTGTATTCAGATCTTCAAACTGAACACGATGGCTACTAATTCCAAATCATGTGTGGGATAGTTTAGCTCATAAAGCTTCAACTGTCTTAAGGGGTATGCAATCACCTTGCCTTGTTGCATAAGTATACAACCTAAGTTTTTTCCCGAAGCGTCACTATACACGACATAAACTTTGGATCCCGAAGGTAGAGTAAGAACCGGTATGGACATGAGCCGATACTTCAACTCGTAGAAGCTCTTCTCACACATTCCATTCCATTTGAACTTCGCGTTCTTTTGGGTTAGCTTTGTTAAAGATCCCACAATGCTTGAGAAACCCTTAACGAATCTTCTATATTAGCTAGTCAAACCCAAGAAATTGCGAATCTCATGTACATTTGTTGGTCTCGACCAATTCACCACAACTTCGATCTTCTTAAGATCAACAAAAATCCCATTTTCAGAGATCACTTGGTCTAGGAACGTAACTTGGTCCAATTAGAACTCGAACTCATTGAACTTCGCATAAAGTTTCACTTCCCTCAAAATTTGTAATGTAATCCTCAAATGCTCATCGTGTTCTTCCAGTCTATTGGATTACGCAAGGGTGTCGTTGATGAGCACTATCACAAAGCTGTCTAAATGGGATTTGAACACACGGTTCATGAAGTCCATAAAAGCAACAAGGGCATTTATCAAGCTGAATGACCACCAAAAACTTATAGTGTCCATATCTAGTGTGAAAAATAGTCTTAGGTATGTCTTCATTCTTGATTCAGAGTTAATAGTAACCCAATTTAAGGTCAGTCTTTATGAAGACCTTGGCGCCTTGCAACTGATCAAATAAATCATCAATTCTCGGCAACGGGTACTTGTTTTTCACAGTCAACCAGTTCAATTGTCGATAATTGATGCACAATCTCATCGAACAATCCTTCTTTTTTTACAAAGAGTATTGGTGTACCCCAAGGTGATACACTTGGGCGGAGAAAACCCTTGTTGAGTAACTCCTGAAGCTGTACCTTAAGTTCTTTCAATTCAACTGGTGCCATACAATATGAGGCTGTAGAAATGGGTGTTGTACTAGGGACTAAGTCAATTGTGAACTCAATCTTTCAATGTGGAGGTAAACCAGGGAGATTTTCAGGGAATACATCAACAAAGTCCTTAATGATTGTGATATTTGTTCCTTCAGTTCGGTTATCAACCACGTAAGCTAAATAGCTTTAACAACCTCTTTGAAGAAGTTTGTTTGCCTGAATCGCGGAGATCACACTTGGAAAGGAGTTATGCCCCCCTCCTTGAAATGAGAACTCAGGCTAACCAAGTTTGTGAAATATAACCTCTTTCGAGTCACAATGGATAGTGACATGGGTGAACGAATTACTTTCATCAAGTTTACCATGTTCAACTTAGCGGTATTATTCACATCATTGCATAAAATTCGTTTACAGTTTAAAATAAATTGGAGAGAGGAAAATGATCATCTCTTATGTAGACTTATGGGGACTAACACCCCTAAGTCAACCTTCTATTGGTTAGCATCCCCTTGGGCATCAGATGTGCCCATTACAAGTTTGATTTAATTACTTAAGAAGTCTTGCCTCTTGGAGAAATCGTGAAGGGACTTTCTTTGGGAAGGTGGGGAGGTGAAAAACATCACATAATAAAGCAGAAGTTGGTATGCGAGAAGGAAGTCTATAATAGGGGAGAATTTGGAGGGAATGTTCCATTGTTGGGAAAATTGTTATGTTGATTCATCTTAGAGACAGGTAATGATGTGGAACAACATAACTAAAATTGTCTTGTTTTTATGTCTCTTTATTGTTTACATGGTTTTTTGTGCTGTCAGGGGTATTTTTGTCATTTTCAAATATTGGATGAGGGATCCGACAATTAGGTTTTGATCTTCGGGTCTAATTTTAATGTTTTTTAAAGTTTCATAGGTTTTGGTCAAGTTGGTAAGGATTTATAAACTTTTTTTTCTTCACATTTTTCTGTGCAGGGGTAGTATTGTAACTTTGTCTAATAGGGTTGGACGTCCCGTCTATTGGATCCTAATAAATAATTCTTGTAACTTTAGTTTTAGAGGAGAAATGAATGAATTTTGATTTGTAGCTAGTACTGCTGCTTGGTTGAATGATTCCCAACCCTAGGAGTGATTCTAGGTGTTATTTTCTTCTACTTGTAATTTTTTAGGTTTGTGGTTTTGTGATTTGGTTCTGGACTTAACTGGCCTTGAGAGTTTTCCGCTGTTTGATTACCCTTTCTTTGGACATAACATTCTCACTTTGTTGTGTTATGAATACAGTTCTAATTCACATTGTTTCTCTTCTATACACCACTTTAAATTATTTTTACTTCTAAGTAGCTTATAACTTCTTGACAAACATGTTAGCAGTTGCAAAATTCCATAAGCTTCCAACGATTTATCACAATGGCCAGTACAGAGGTTGGGATGCCTGCAAGTGCTTTCTCATCTTCCTTGGCTTTGTCGGGATCAAAACAAAATCAAGGATCAGCTGTAACAACATCTGGACCTGATTCAAAGCCGAAGAAGAAGATCTGTTGTGCTTGCCCAGAGACTAAGAAGCTGAGAGACGAGTGCATTGTGGAGCATGGGGAAGCAGCTTGCACGAAATGGATTAACGCTCACCGTGAGTGCCTTCGCGCGGAGGGCTTCAATGTTTGAGAAACTGATGAAGGTAGTAGGTGAGTCAATAGTAAAATAGAAAAAGCAACAGGCTTACATAACTTGTAGAACTAAGTGTTGTAGGGTGGTTCCATTCACACCCGAAGAGATTTTTTTACTTGAAAGTTTGGAATAAAGAAGTGCAACCTTAATTCATATACCTGTTTAGGCAGTAATTTATTATTATTCTGTCACTTTGTTTCAAAAACAAAATAAATAGGTCCCCCTCCCCCCTCTTTATTTTCTTGTGTCCCTTTGCAGACTTGCATCTCTATTTATTTGTTTGCTTGTTGATTTTGTTGTAGATTGTCATAGAAGTTAAAACCGTCAATTGTTTTAAACCATGAGCCATTTGGATATTATATCTTCATGTGCCCTTTTTACTCCAAAATTATATTTGGGACCCCATGGCTACCATGTCACATTCTGATTACCAAATTCATCCCCGAATGGATGTGTCTAACTTAGGAAATGACTGTATAATGTTTCAGAATCACAATTCCCATATGTTAAACGAAACAAAAGTTCTGTGATGAAAAAGTTTGTGAGAATGACTATAATGTTTCAGAATCACATCAATGAAGATGCAATTCCCATATTACAAACGAAACAAAACTTCTGTGATGAAAAAAGTGTCTGTTAGCATCTGTGATGAACTATAAGCTGACACGTAGTGAGTTGAGGTTAAAAACTTCAAAAAAGGTGCTCAGTTGAAAAGTAGGTATCCAAGAAAAGGCACCAAATTGTTGGTTTGTTGAAGTAAGGTCAATTTTATTATGGAGCAAACGATTGCGGCGATTGTTGTTAACTTCAATGGGAATGCTATGTTTACCAAATCGTTCACCTTGTGACAGCTTCTAAGAGGAGAATGATTGTCTGTGTTTGACACAGGCTTGTGTAGGCGTGCCATTGATTAACATATGATGTGCTTTTGAATTTAGCGTCTTTTGTTTTTTACACCTGAACACTTTTTTGAACCCCGAACACAACATGTGTCAACTTATAATTCACCATAAACACTAGACACTTTGTCATCACGGAGCATTTTCTTCCCTTCTAAATATGTCCCCTTGGGACATATCTACTAAACCATGTATCAAAAAGGTGATGTGATATTTATATATTAGTCAAAGGCATCTGCATTGCAATGGAGACCCCATTTGGTATAGGTATGCCTTTTATGTATATGGAAGCATCAAACAGGAACTTAAACATATGTCAGTAGTTATTGTTAGGATTAATCAACTTGTATTCACTTCTAGTAACATCTTATCACAAAATTCACGGATTGCTGTCCATACCTTACTAAATCTGTATGATGTGCTGTATTATATGGTATTTATTAGGTTGTATGAAGCTACTAATTTTTTTTTTTTTTAATCAAAGAAAAAAAAAAAAAGCTCTTAAAATTTCGAGCTAATGCACCATAAAAGAAATATATAGGTTCCAAGTCATGTGCATTATATGTAGCTCAATTTTACATTTTCATTATCTATTTTCATATGTTTATGAAGATGACAATTTTTTTCCTTAATAAATAAATAATTATATAAATTTGATAGCGTATTGGTTTGGTGAACTCCTTTACGCTTCATCAAATGGTCCCATGGCCATTCCAAGTCCCTGGTGGGGCAGACACTACACACACTAAGCAAGGAAGGTCAGGAAGCTAGGCGCCAACGGGGTGCCGACCTCTAGCTCTCCGACGATTAAGTCAGATAACAGGGGAAATGTAGAAGTAAAACTCTTTTTCTCTTAGGGTTTCTGATACATCATACCTGGAGAATGAAAAGATTCCTGTATTTATAGGCTTGAGTAGTGACATATTAGAGAGGTTCTCGCATGTTGTTTTCCCCCACGTTCTTAGCCACGTTTCCCCTTGCTCTTTATGTCATTTTCTTAGAATGTTAGGCTTGTTGCAGAGAATATTTCTTTTTCATAACAGTTTTGTGTTTATCTTTAAGCGGAGTAGTCGGGGTTATCGTATTTCTGCGTGTCAGGAGATTTCGGGCCCCGGGTGCCTTGAGGTCTCAACCGGTCTTTGGGTGTTGAGTGATCTGAGTAATAGTCGGAACCACTCTCAAAATACTTAAGGTCAGGTATCGGGGGATGTTTCTGGCTTATCGTTGATGGCCTTGGTATTTGGTGTGTTGGTGGGCCCCTAAGGGATTCCCGGGTTGGTATTCTTGGGAACTCTTTGGGTCGATTCCTCTAGGGTTGGAATTGTGCTAGTTTGCTAGAGTCGGTTAATAGGGCCCTCGGCGTACTCTTCCCCATCAGTTACCCCCTTATTCTCGGGTCCAAGGTTATGTGGCTCGGGAATACGAACTATTTGTGTCCGTTGTCTTTTATTTCGACGTAGGCGACGTGTCGTTTCAGCTATCAAAGTGATATTGGTTGGGGACAAGCACTAATGATGGCCTCACATTTAATGGATTTCAACAACCGAGAAGACTCTCAATATTTATCCCCAACTAATAGCGCTTATACTAATGACTCGTAATCGACGCCAGTACGTCTTCTCGGTTATTGAAATCCATTAAATGCGAGACCATCATTAGCGCTTATCCCCAACCAATATCACCTTGATAGCTGAAACGACAAGCCGCCTAAGCCGGAAAAAAAGACAACTGAAGCGAACAATTCATATTCCCAGGCCACGTAACCCTAGACTCTGGAATAAGGGGGCAATTGATAGGGAAGAGTACACTGAGGCCCCTACTAACCAACTCCGACAAACAAGCACGATCCCGACCCTAGAGGAATTGACCCAAAGAGTTCCCGAGAAGTCTACCCCAGGAATCCCTTAGGGGCCCACCGACTAACCAAATACCGAGGCCATCGACGAGAAGCCATAAACATCCCTTGGTACCCGACCTCGAGTATTCTGAGAGTGGCTCCGACTATTACTCAGATCACCCAACACCCAAAGACCGGTCGAGACCTCAAGGCACCTGTGGCCCAAAATCCTCCGACATGCAGAAACATAACCCTGACTACTCCGCTTAAAGATAAACACAAAACTGTTATGAGAAAGGAATATTCTCTGCAACAGACCTGATATTCTAAGAAAAGAAGAGAGAGAGCAGGGGGAGACGTGGCCAAGAATGTGGGGGAAAGCAACATGCAAGATTTTCTTTGATACGCCACTACTTGAGCCTATAAATATGGATATTATTTCATTCTCCATGTATGAGATATCAGAAACCCTAAAAGAAAAAGAGCTCAATTTCTACAGTCCCCCTGTTATCTGACTTAATCGTCGGAGAGCTAGAGGCCGACACCCCACCGGCGCCTAGCTTCCTGACCTTCCTTACTTAGTGTGTGTAGTGTCTGCCCCACCAGGGACTTGGAACTGCCGTGGGACCATCTGATTAAGCGTAAAGGAGTCCATTAAACCGATACGCTATCCGTTGGCGTCGTCTATGGGAAAAATCACTTTACTGAGATCTTAAGGTCCACATGGTTGAAACCAGGTCAATGACGGCTTAACATGACCAGGGTGCTAGAGTTGCTGGACAAGAAACCTCCGTCTCCAACGGAGCACGCCCCAAAACCCCAAGGGTGGCTGTCCTTGAGCGGAGGATCCAAACTGTTTTGTTCTCTCTCTCTCTCTATATATATATATAAGGGGTTCTCATTTTATGCTATATATTTCTTAAATCTTTTCTTCTCAATAAGTGATATATGCATGCTAGAGGTAAGTTTAACATAGGTGTATTATTTCTTCCTTTGTTACATTTTTGCCATATTATCTCATGATTTGAAGTATAGTGGGTTGCTCTACTATTGTTTATTAAGCTCTAATATGTTTATGGGATAAATGTGGGGGATGGGAGTTTGCTTGCAAATGTAATCTCATACTTTGTTTACATATGATAATCTCATGTTTTGCCTTGACTTTGTTGCTTTAGAGATAGATGTATACTTTTATGTAACTTTTCATTCCCAAGCAATCACAGGAATGTTTATAGTCTCTTATTGTGTTTTCCTTATTTTATTTTATATTACCTTATTACATTATGTTTAGTTAGTGTACACATGTAGCCCAGTTACTTGGGAAAGATTAATTCTCTCTTCTTTCGTAACTATGTGTGTAAATCCGTGTACTATGATGAGATAATGGAACCCACTAAAATAATTTTAGAGTAAAAGATGGCATAATTCTCCTTAGCAGTTTCTAGGTGAAGACATACTTAGTTTGTATATAGTCTAGGCATTTATAAGGGAATTAGTGACCATTTTGTTTTTTCAGAATTATGTATGGAAGTCCCTAAACTGTGGTGCAGAGATGGGACTCATTAAGATAACTTGGAGGTAAGTGGTAGTTTATTATTTCTTTACGAGAACCTTAGGTGAAATCATTTAAAGTCATCCCTTCTTATTCTAGTGTTATATGTGTGTGGGTGTTGTGTAAGAATGAAACCCATAAGCTTAGCATAGAAGTAAAAGAAAAGTAAAAGAAGGTTTACTTCCACTAGGCGAATTTCAGACTCATTAATTTTAGCTTGCATAAGTGGCTTCGTGTGAGTGATGGGTCAAGTGACCATCCTTATATTGTGGTACATGAATGGGACGTATTAATGTAATAAGAGAGCAAGAGATGTAGTTTCATTTAAAAATAGTCACAATCACTTTAGAATCTTTTAAAGTGAACAAGTTATTTAAACTACAATTTCAAAACAAAGTTCTATTTTTATTTTCTGTGCACTTGTAACCGATTACTAGTTCTGTAATCGATTACAAGTGTAACCGATTACAAATCTAGTAATCAATTACACCATAATTGATTACGTACGTGAGTTGCAAAAATCTAGGATTTTGCAATCCATGTTGTAATCGATTACAAAGAAGGGGCAAAGTGCTCGGGACTTAATTTTGTGGTCTCAGTCAATGCCATAATCGATTACACCTTTTGTAACCGATTACACCTATAATCGATTACTAGGTTGGTAATTGATTATGGCTGTAACCGATTACCAATCTAGTAATCGATTAGGAAACCAGTTTTTGCACTTTTGTTTTGACCTTTTGAAGTCCCTCTCTTGGGCTTTTACCTTGGGATTTTTGAGGTGTTTTCATGTATGATGTGATGAATGTTTTGGTCTACTCACACTCAAAACTTACCATGATGCATGCATGAATTATACCTTAAAATCTCCGGGATTTTTACAGCATGCTTCAAGCTTTAGGCTTGAAGTCTTTGGTCCACTTAGGCATCTTCACCCTATGGTCTTCTTCTCGACATGACATGGACACTTACAAGACATATACAGATTACATGGGAGTTTTGACCATGAGATTGAAAACAATACTACATATGACTTAACAATTTCCCCCTTAGTCAATTCCATGGTAAAACCTTTAAATACAATATTTTACCATTCTACTAAGCCCCAAACCCAATTACACGAAAACAATGAATACTCAAAACAAAAATAGGATTCTTGGGATCTTGAGTATCATGTTTTAGCCCTTGCACCTACATCACAAACACATATACCTTCCTTATGCTTGGAGATCATCATAGATGTGTACAGAAAACAGTAAAGTGCATAGTGTGATGACAAAATGTCTAGTGATTAAGGTTTATGATTATTATGTGTAAATTTGTCTCCTTAAATACAAACACCCTCATAACCCATCGTGTGACTTCCCTTAAGTCACTATCTCACACTCCCCCTAAGTCACTATCTCACAATCCCCCTAAGTGTGAGACTCTCTCCCCCTTTTTTCCAGGAATAGACAAATGAGACACAAATGTATGAACAAAATATATTTCATTGATTAAAAGAAAAGAAACTACATCAAGTCAGAAACAAATAAGAAAAAGAGCCAAGCAGGCTCCATAGTTTAAATAAAAAAATTCCTAACAAAAGATTAAACAAATGACTGACTAAGGGGTTGGTGACCTATCTCAATCACCCTTAATGTACACATACGTCTCTCCTCCATCATCAGAGGAGGAACTAGCTACATCCTCATCGTCTTCTTCTTTATCCTTCGCTTCTTCCTCTTCCTCATCATCCTTTTCCTCTTCGACCTCGACCTCGGCCTTGTCACCATCACCATCCGCATCAAAAGCCTAACCATAGGCCTCCTCGTCCTCGACCTCGCTCTCGTCACTCTCTTCACTCTCACTGGAAAATACGATTATTAGTGGCTCATCAGGGGTCTCGCGAGAGTACAAGCTGCAATCGCTTTCTGGTTGGTGGTGAGGCATCGCTAGTTCTTGAGGAGTTTGGTGACCTTGCTCACCAGACTGTTGAGTAGGTACATCATAGTGATGCGTACGTTGGCATAGACAGACCAGACAAGATTGGGCTTGAAGATGTGAGTGGACTACTCACCTTCCTTTGTAATAAGGACCATCTTGTTGAGAGATCCCATTGTGGCGAAGAACGTCTCCGGTCTTGAAGGGAACCTTCTCCTTCATCATAATCTTCATGATGAGGGTGGGGAATGACAGGCTCCCAGTTGTGCGATCGACAAAGGCGGCCTTGATCATCGTGTGATAGATGATCGCTGGGATGTCCACACTCTTGTCATTGAGTATATGCGGTGTAGAAACTTCATAAAATTTCCCACACAGTCGGGCTGTCATGTCAACCTTCTTGTTTGATGTCATCAATGGAGGTGGAAAGACAATGGGGTTGTACAGCTCCCTGGGTATGCCTGTCACATTGGAGATGTAATCCAGATTGATGTGGATGAGCATCTTGTTGACAGAAGTGTAGAAGAAGAGGGTGGGGTGATTTTCTTAAAAAATGTTGGAGTAGAATATGCGCATAGGCTCATCTTGAATCGTGCCCTTCACTTGAAGAGAGGGGACCAACCGGGAGCTACTAGCCACTCGTATAGTTGTACAGTTTGGAGGACTTCAAGTTCCACACTATGTTCCACCACAATCCCTCGGGTGGAGAAGATGTCCTCATATTGTGAGAGATTGGCTGGGTTGTGGAACGAGGAGTTGGGATTGAACTTCTTTCTCTTAGATCTCTTAGGAGTTTGCTCAACCATAGGGCTCTTGCCCTTGTCGTGTGAGCACTTGGAGCCTTTCCCCACTGAGGAAGCACTAGTAGATGCATCATGTTTCTTGCTGGAGGATCGAGAAGTTTTCTTGAATCTCGCCATGAATGTGATGCAAAATCCTTAAGAAAAATGTTCAAACCCTAGAAGGAGAGGAATGAAAGAGTCGTACGGGCTTGTAAAAGAGGATAAATGGTTAAAAAACCAAGTCCCACTCTTTTATAGGGCGGGGTAATTTTTTTTTTTCAAAATTTCCCTTGTAATCGATTACCAGATTGGTAATCAGTCAGGTTGTAATCAATTACTAGTTTTGTAATCGATTATAGGAGTAATCAATTATAAATCATGTAATCAGTTACACATCTTGAATATATCATAAAAAATGATCAATTGTTGAACAAAGTCCAACCCTTTGGTGGCTCTCTTTGAGGTGATGTACTACTATCGTACACATCTTAAAAGTATGCCACACATTCTCCAAAATACCCACATGTGAAGTTTGATAAATTGTGGTATTTGAGTTTCCAATTTCCTCAGAAATACACCAGAGTTGGGATTAGTCCCCACTAAGGATCAACTGATGGTGCATAAACCAATGGCACTACGAAGATATTCAAACCTTTTTGTGTAAAGGGGTTTGGTTAGAATATCTGCCAATTGGTCTTCCGTCTTTACATAGTCCAGAGAGATAACCTTTTCTTCCACCAACAGTCTGATGAAATGGTGTTGAATGTTTATGTGTTTTTTCCTCGAGTACTAAACTGGATTCTTAAAGATGCTAATCGCACTCTTGTTGTCCACAAACAAACTAATTGTGGCTTGGCTCAACTCGTAGTCCTTAAGCATTTGCTTCATCCACAAGAGTTGAGTGCATCTATTACTGGCTGCAATGTATTCAACCTCGACAGTTGACAATGAGATGAAGTTTTTTTTCTTGCTATGATAGGAAAAGACCATTGCTTATATAAAAGCATCCTCCACTCGTGCTCTTGCGATCCTTGAGATCGCCAACCCAATCAACATCTGAGTACCCTACAATCTCAGATGTGGTGTCAAATGGATACCATAACCCAAATTTGTCGTCCCATGGACATACCAAATAATCCTCTTAGATGCCTTGAGATGTGATTCTTTAGAAGTAACTTGGTATCTAGCACATGCACCTACACTAAAGGGGATATTTGGTCTGCTCACAGTTAAGTAGAGCAAACTCATAATGATACTTTAGTAGTATGTGTAGTCAAACTCAGCTCTCTCAAGATCTTTAGTGATCTTGTCACTTGTGCTAATTGGGGTGTTTATAGGTTTGGATACATGCAATCCAAACTTAGTCACAAGGTCTTTAACAAACTTGTTTTGGCTTAGGAAAATGCCATCATTTGTTTACTTCATTTGGAGACCAAGGAAGAACTTTAATTCTACTTTCATACTCATTTCAAATTTAGACTTCATTATTTGGGCAAAACCATGAGACATCTCCTCATTAGTAGACCTAAAAATGATGTCTACATAGATTTGCACAATGAGTATGTGACCATTTTGCTTGATGAAGAGTGTTTTGTCTACACTCCCTTGATCAAAATGGTGATCAAGAAGGAATCCTGTGAGACTTTCATACTAAGCTCTTGGAGCTTGTTTGAGGTCATATAGTACCTTTTTGAGTCTGTGTACATAGTTTGACAAGTAAGGATCTACGAATCCCTCAGGTTATTTTACGTATACCTCTTCTTGGAGTATCCCATTTAGAAAAGTACTCTTAACGTCCATTTGATATAATTTTAATTTCAAGTAGCATACAATGGACAAAAGAATCCTAATGGACTCCAATCTAGCAACATGGACAAATGTCTCCTCAAAGTCAATGCCATCTATTTGGGCATACCCCTTTGCTATAAGTCTGGCTTTGTTTCTAGTTACTGTACCATATTCATCATGTTTGTTCTTGAAGATCCACTTGGTATTAATGACATTTTTATCAGATGGTCTCTTAGTTAGGAACCAAACATCATTACTTTTGAATTGATTAAGTTCCTCTTGTATGACCATGATCCAATCCAAATCATTTAGAGCCTCCTTTATTCTTTTAGGTTCTATTTTAGATGTGAAACAAAAATGACTTAGAATGTTTTCTATTTGTCTCATTGTCTTCACTCCAGTGTTTGGATCACCAATAATGTATTATTGAGACAGTCCTTTTGTGAGTCTCTTCTCATTGGGACGAGGTTGAACCTCTTTAACTTCATCCCCTGAATTAGTTTGAGATGTGAGCTCTTCTTGGCCTTATTGAGATTCTTCAGTCTCTTTTGGAGGTGAAGTCTTAAACTCATGGTTTAAGAACACAATAGGTATGTTTACTTGTACTTATGTTGACTCATGATCATCTATTGCTACATTGATTAACTCTTTCATTGTAAGAGGTCTCTTGTTGTAGACACGGTAGGCTCTACTAGTGTTAGAGTATCCAAGGAAAATAGCTTCATCACTTTTCTTGTTGAATTTTTCAAAATGCTCTCTATCCCTAAGCATATAACAAGTGCTGTAAAATAATTTAAAGTATTTAATAGTTGTCTTTTTCCCACTCCACAATTCATAGGCCGTTTTGTTTATTCCTGGTTTACGATAGATATAGTTTGAGACATAGCAGGCAATACTAATTGCCTCAGCCCAAAATGTCTTGGCTAAGTCTTTGCTTGTAAGCATAGAGGTCACCATGTCTACAAGAGTTCTATTATTCTTTTTAGCTACTCCATTTTGTTGAGGAGTTTTAGGGGCTGAAAATTCATGTTTCACTCCCATCTCATCAAACTAATATGAGAATTTATGATTCTCAAATTTCCTTCTATGGTCGCTTCGAATGCACTTGATGGTTAATTCATTTTCAACTTGAATTCTCTTACAAATGTTTAAGAACTCATTAAAAGGCTCAGATTTCTCTCTTAGGAATGCTACTCAAGTAAATCTTGAGAAATCATCAACCACCACCATGAAATATGTTCCACCACCTAGACTCTCCATTCTAGTAGGACCGATTAAGTCCATGTGGAGTAGTTCTAGGGTCTAGAGGTCCCTATTTGTGTAGTCTTTTTGTGGGGGACTCTAGTTTGTTTTTCCATTTGACAACCTTTACACAATGGGTTGTTAATTTTTCTTAGCTTGGGTAGGTCTTTAACTATTCCCTTCTTGCTGAGCCTAGCAAGATCCCTAAAGTTGAGATGACCTAATCTTTGTTTCTAAAGATTGGTCTCATCTTTTTGGGATATGAGGCAAGTGTCCCATTCTTGAGGATGAAGATTTATGACATAACAATTGTCACTTGTCCTTACACTTTCGGTTAGGATATTGCCCTTTTTATGATCCATGATCACACTACCTCCCTTTCCAAATTGGATTTGATAGTCTTTGTCATATATCTGGCTTATGCTAACCAAATTGTGCTTGAGACCTTGCATATAAAGAGTTTCGGTGAGTCTTGGAATGCTGGGGGCCACTATGATTCCTACCCTAAGAATCTTGGTGGTGTTTCCATCACTAAATGTGATATATACACCTTGAGTTTCCTCAAGTTGAGTAAATAGTCCCCTCTCACTAGTCATGTGTCTTGAGCACCCACTATCAAGATACCATCTTGATGAGCTTTCGGCTCTTTGTGCTATTTGAATGGCCAAGCACTGTGGTTCATCATTTCTTATCCATACTCTTTTAACCAGGGTTGGTTCGGAGTTTTGGCTTTTGGAACTTTGTGATTGGGTTGAATCCATCTTTCTATAAAGGTTTTTGTTGAGGTGGTGTCTTTAATTGACACAACTCTTAGTGAGAGCCCTGCTGTATCTGTACACGGAACCACCAAACAACATGGTTGGATATTTTAGGGTTTAAAATATCCAAGTTTAAATGTGGGATTTTTGGGGTTCTTTTCTTGGAGACTAAAACATAGGTTTTAGAAGAGGGGCCAATTGTAAGCTCATTGTAATATCTGTTTTTGCTCATAGTGAAAGTTCTCTTACAGTCTTCACTCGTAGATGTAGGCAGGTTTGTTGAACCACATTAAATCATCTTGTGCTTTGTGTGTGATTTCTGTTTGCATTAATTTTTTCTTCTGTATTTGCTGTGTATAATCCAAATCTAGGCTTTCACACAACAAATTGGTATCAGAGCCCTAGGTTGCGATTAGGGTGTTTCAGCATGATGGTTAAGTATTTAGTGGAGAAATTCAATAGATAGAACAACTTCAATCTATGACGTGTGAAGATGCATGCGTTGTTGGTTCAACAAGGACTGGCCAAAGCATTGGTGGGGACGAAAAAGCTTCCTGCGATGATGTCAAAAGACGACAAAGAGGAACTTGACCTCAAGGCACTCTGCATGATTCAGTTGTGCTTGACCAATGAGGTGTTGTGAGAGGTTGCAGGAGAGGAGTTTGTGGATGGGTTGTGGCTCAAGTTAAAGAGCCTATACATAACCAAGTCTCACAAATAAGTTGTAATTGAAACAATGCCTCTATAAATTGAAGATGAGAGAAGGTATGTTTGTGAAATCCCATCTAGATGAATTCAATAAAATCATTATAGATTTGAAAGACATTGATATTAAGATTGATGACGAGGATCAAACTATCATTTTTTTTGCTCTTTACACACATCATATGAACACTTTGTTACAACCTTACTATATGGAAATGATAACATCTCCATGGAGGATGTTAAGTCATCTTTACATTTTAGAGAATTAAGGAAGAACGTATTTGGAGAAGAGGGTGAGAGGCAAGTAGAAGGCCTGTTTGCGAGAGAAAGAACAAATAAAAAATGTTCTGGAAGTGATAAACATCAGTCTAGATCCAAGTTTAGAGGAAATGGCAATGTGTGGTGTTTTTGTTGCAAAAAATATGGCCACATGAGGAGGGATTATCCAGAGTGTGTTAACAGAAAGAAATGTGATAGTCCCAGTACAACATTGGCAGATGAATGAGAGGAGTATATTAAACATGTTCTCACAGTCTCTAAAGGTATGGACACAATTTCTTATGATGAATGGATATTTGATTCAGGTTGTCTTGTTCATATTTTCTCCAGGAAATAATATTTTGATATGTTCTACGAAGAGAATTCAAGATTTGTGTCTCTTAGTGATGGGTCAAGATGTAAAGTCACGGGTGTTGGGACGGT
Organism: Platanus orientalis; assembly: GCA_025762735.1. Lineage (NCBI taxonomy): Eukaryota > Viridiplantae > Streptophyta > Magnoliopsida > Proteales > Platanaceae > Platanus > Platanus orientalis. The sequence goes on from JAOXJP010111746.1 coordinate 19,996, forward strand.
GAAGATCAAGATGTTTGATGGAGTGATTCGTACTTTAGATGGTGTGGTGTATGTTCTAAAGATGTGAAAGAATTTAATATCCATAGGCCGGTTGGATTCCAAGGGTTGCAGATATTCAACAGCAGGTGGAGCCATGAAAATCACACATGACTGTTTGGTCCTGATGAAGGGAGAAAAGTGTGGTGATGGTTTGTATCATTTAATGGGGAATACAGTGCTTGATGGTGTTCTTTTGATCTCAATGGTTAGGTGGAAACATGGTGCATGGAATAACAAGATCTTGTGCAGGGTCTCTTTTGCAGTTGGGGCAGAGATAGGCGTTACAAGTTTCTATGTGATAAATGATGGTGATATAGTTCTTATGGTAAGAGAGGACGGATCAAGATCCCTCTTTGGAGTTGATTAGGCGAGTTAGCTCGGGACATCTACACATGCCATATTATGATCGAGTCGGATGGTGCTAGGACTAAATTGATTCGATGGTATGTGTAGCGGTGATTCTTCAAGGCCAATGGTTGTTTATGATAATAGTAAGCAAGATGCAATTAATGTTTGAGGTGGACATGCATTCTAGGTATAAATGGCTAAGAGTTCACTAAGGACAAGTGCAAGTTTTCTCCAAGGTGGTCTCGGAATGTGAGCCAAGGAGGAGTGTGGTGTACATGTCATAGGTTATATGTCTTGTCAAAGATATAGGTGTTTGTAGTTTCTAGACTTACCCTTTAGGGTTGTGTGGAGAAGATGAGAGTATAGTTTTATGTGCTATATAATCTTAGTATAATTAAACCCAAGGTGGAGATTTGTTCTAGTGGTGTCTTTAATTGACACAGCTCTCAGTGAGAGCAGTGTTATATTTACATACAGAACCACCAAACAATGTGGTTGGATATTTTAGGGTTTAAAATATCCCAGTTTAAACGTGGGAATTTTGGGGTTCTTCTCTTGGAGACTAAAACAAGGGTTTTAGAAGAGGAGGCAACTGTAAGCTCATTGTAATCTCTATTTTTGCTCATAGTGAAAGTTCTCTTGTAGTCTTCTCCCATGAATGTAGGCAGGTTTACCGAACCATGTTAAATTGTCTTGTGCTTTGTGTGTGATTGCTATTTGCATTAATTTCTTATTCTATATTTGCTGCATACAATCCTAATCTAGGTTTCTGTACAATAGTTTTTATTTTTAACATTTTGAAAATAGTTTCTTTTGTTGAAATTCTTCTCGTTTTGAATTTTTCTTGAAAATTGCATTTTTTGGGATTTGATGTCATTAGTTCTCTTTCTATAATCCAACTTGATATGCCATTCTAAGCCACAATAGTAGCAATAGAATTGGGGCCTTCTAGGGGTGTAGAATAGTGTTGACTTCCTTCTAGGCGGTTTATTGTAGAAGGATTGTTGAATTCTTCTAGGTTGCCTAATTTGACTAGGTCGTTCCTTGGCCATTCTAGAAGTGGAGGCATTCCCTTGGAATCCTTTTGAGGTAGAAGCCTTATTGACTTGAAACTTATTCCATGCCCTAGCATAGAAATAAGGTTATGATTTTGGTCTACTCTCAATCACTTGGGCATAAGATCAAGATTGGGGTTGCATTGGTCTTTCCCAACTTCTACTTTGATTCATGAGAGCTTTTCTCTTGAGTGAGATAATTGGTTTCTTCTTAACCTTCTCTGACCTTTGATAAGGTCTTTGAAGCTCCACCTTTTTTTTCCTTCTTGGAGGGTTGTGGTGGAGGTTGAGTTTTCCTGGTAGCTTTAACAAAGGCATTTTTGGGCCTTTGTGTGAAGGAAGAGACATTGGCTTTGAAATTGAAACCAAGACCCATCATGTCTCCATGATCCTTACCCGTGGTGAAAATTTTCTCAAGATGTTCATATCCTCGAGACACCATGGCCACAGACTTCTTTTTGTCCTCTTCAAGGTCCATAACTTGTTTATGGTAATTAAGGGACTTCCTTGTGAGTTGAGCACAAGTCATGTTGAGATCCTTGTTCCTCTCATTTAGTGTCTTGACTTGGTCTTCCAACTCTTGGATGAGTGAATCATCACTATAAGACTCATCCTTCTCCTCTTATATGTTTTTAAGCTTTTCCTTAAGCTAAAGAACCTTGTCATACAATTTTTGGTAATCTTTAAGAAGTCTTCTCTTCTCATGCTTCCTATTGTCCTTTTATAGACCTAGAAATAGTTTAATTTCACTAAGCTTCTTGTCTAGTTCTACGATCTTTAAGCTTATTTTGTTCTTAGCACATAGGAGTAAGTAGTTTTCTTTGGAAAGTTCATTTTCTTTGTCACTTTCTGTAGAAGACTCTTGTTGTAGGATGAAGATGGTGTCTTCAAGGGATTTTGACTTCTCAGTCAAATCATTGATTTCCCTCTTGAGTTTGTTTTTATTTCCGTACTCAACACTTTGAACAACAAGTTCATCGATGATCTCTTGTGCATCATAGGTCTTCTCCTCTTCTTTATCTCTCTCATCATCACTACTAGAGTCACTACTTGTATCTAATAGTGAACTCATAGGAGTGTTGAAAGCCATCAAGACTTTGATCTCTTGTGAGGTACCTTCCTCACTACTTTGAGACTCATCTTCCGAGACTTCAGAATCGTCATCCAAAGTTACAGCCATGGTCTTACCCTTTGGCTTAAACTTGTTCTTATTGTTGTCGCAATCTTCAACAATGTGGCATCTCCCTTTACACCTATAGCAAATAGGAGGTTTCTTAGAGAAATCCTTCTTCCTCCTATAGTTGGGAAATTTTTTTCTCATTTGTTTGTTCTTGGAGTAATCTCTTGCATTTTTCCTAAAGAACTTCTTAGCCACCAAGGCTAAGTCATCATCCGACTCCTCAATAGATCCAAAGGGTTCTTTTACCTTGAGGAAAATGCCCTTATTCTTGGTAGTGATCTTGATTGTCACTTCAAATGTTTGAAGGGACCCAATTAACTCTTATAGTTTAATGGTCTCAAGGTGCTTGTTTTCCTCAATAGAGGTCACTTTAGGTCTAAACCTTTTAGGACCTAAGTACATTCCGAACCACTTTCGATTTCAGAATGTCTTCTCATAGATTTCTCATAACATTCACTAAGTTAGACAACTTGACATTGAATTATGAGATTTCTTCATCTTCTTCCATCCTAAGTGCTTCAAGTTGAGTGATATACATTTGAAACTTTAACATATTTACGACATTTGTATCCTCATGGGTAACTAGGGAGAAGTTCTTTTAAGCTCAAAATAGTGAGGAGGAAGGTTTTTCAAGGAAGAGACTCACTTTTGGCAAGGGTTTCAATACTCTTTAAAATGCTTGAAGTCATTGCCCTAAAGGTAAAATGTCCCTCTTATAGGGGTCGTGGACCCCTCTCCAATGTCAGATTTGAATCTTTTAAAATGGACAAGTTATCTAAACCACAATTTCAAAACAAAGTTTTATTTTTCTTTTATGCACACTTGTAACCGATTACTAGTTCTGTAATTGATTATACATGAGTTGCAAAAATCTAGTATTTTGCAATCCATGTTGTAATTGATAACAAAGAAGGGGCAAAGTGTTCGGGACTTAATTTTGTGGTCTCAGTCAGTGCCATAATCGATTACACCTTTTGTAACCGATTACACTTGTAATTGATTACCAGATTGGTAATCGATTAGGGCTGTAATCAATTATCAATTTGGTAATCGATTAGGAAGATAGTTTCTGCACTTTTTTTTTTTTTTTTTGACTTTTTGAGGTCCCTCTCTTGGGCTTTTATCTTGGGATTTTTGAGGTGTTTTCATGTATGATGTGATGAATGTTTTGGTCCACTCACACTCAAAACCTCTCATGATGCATGCATGGATTATACCTTAGAATCTCTGGGATTTTTGCAGCATGTTTCAAGCTTTGGGCTTCAAGTCTTTGGTCCATTTAAACATCTTTATTTGTGGTCTTCTTCTTGACATGACATGGACACTTAAAAGACATATAGATTACATGGGAGTTTTGACCATGAGATTGACAACAATACTATATATGACTCAACAGAAATGTTGGATCTGTAATCCAATAATTCAAATTAATCCATTAAATCCTCAATCTTAAAAGTTTAAGTAATTTTAATTTAATAAAATTAAACTCGAGGGACCCAAGACATAGAGGTGCTGTTTTTTGCTTTCATTGAAGATAGTCGAGGCCTCTCACAAGATTGTGTAAGGGAGTTTGCAAGGCTAGCTCTGGGATACAACTAAGCTCAAAATCAACTATTTTTCTCTTAAGGGCTTGCACTTCCTGGCAAAGACGTCTGATACCTCCCAAAATAGCTTATTTCCCTTTATAGAGTCGCGTGTTAAAAAATGCCCATTAAAGTTTGTTCAAAATTTTCAAAAATTTCAGTAGTGTCCCCTTATTAAGTTGATAAATATATATGAGAACCAAGTTGACAAGACCATGTTAACTCCATTCACTGAATGTAGGTTCACTAACGTGAACACACTTGGTTGAGGTGGTTTTCCTACCCACCTAAGGATGCCTAGCAGTGCTCCTTGGATCAACTCCTCAAGGGAGATGTTGATACAAGGGCTGTATAGACTTATGTTTCTCAACACATTTGTAAAAAGAAAAAGAAAAGAGGTGGAGGGAAGCCTCGATTGCCACCACTTCCTTATTCTTCTTCCTTTTTCTTTTTCATTTTTTCTTCTCTATTAGCAGCCCACTTAATGCCTTGGTCACCCACTTAGGAGCCCAAGTGCTCCTTTTATAGTGGAGATGGACTTCCACCCACTCCACCAACTCCCTATACATGTCCACATATTGATGGACATCAGTAAGCCCAAGTATGGGTGACTGGACTGGCAACATGGGCTTTACGTGCGTCATATGCTCAATTGAACCGTTTTGGACTCGTCGTGACTGAGCCCAACCCGCTGCAATCGTGCTTAGCCACGGGCTAACTTCAGTTGTGGCCCATGATCCCTAGTCTTGGCCTTTGGTGAACTAGGGTGACTAGACTCAGTCACGCACCATGCATTCGTATAGTTTAGTCACGGTTGGCCTAGTGACACTCAGTCGTGGTTCAAGTCTGGTTCAGTCACCACCTTGTTCAATCACGCACCAGTCCAAGTATGGACCTTTTAGTTGCAGCTAACCTGGATTCCATGAGATCACATAAGGACTTTAAAAAAATGATTTAGTGACCCCTAATGTAACGATGCACATGTGTGAAGTGTACCTCAAACGCCCTTGTGCCCAAGCCCTTAACCGCACCTACCTTGCCCATGCTTGTCCATTTGCATGTGAGTGTATGTAAGGTTCCATGCACCTTGTTACATTGTAGATGTAGAGAGAGAGAGAGAGAGAGAGAGAGAGAGAGAGAGAGAGAGAGAGAGAGAGAGAGAAAAAGAGAGAGAGAGAGTGCTTTCTTAAAATACACAAGAGGGGTGGAGAGTTGGAATTTATATATTACATAATGTTTTAGTTCTTAACCGATGTGGGACTAAACTAATGCGAGATAAAGTTTGAGAAAAACTTCAAAAACATTAAATAATGAGCCATTAATGACAATTTGTTAATGACCTTCGTTTACAATAATCCCCCACTTGTTTTTAAAATTTCAAAAATAGTTATTAATTGGGCATTAAGTAAGGTCCCTTGTGCATCAATGCATGGTGGATGTCTCTGGAGCCGGCATCTTGTGTAATAGGTCATTGTTCGTTTGAGAACGTAGTGGAGTACCCTAAAACTAGTATCTCTTTTGACAAACCCAACTTTTATACACATAATCCTCTATAAAGGGTTTACACTTTATGAAGCTTAGTATTTTAAATTCTGTGTTTTATCCTGGGTTTACTGAGTGCTCTAAAGACAACCTAAATCTCATAGGAAGTGACCAACTTCCATACTCAGAAAGGTGAGTTTCTGTCACGCCCTGAAACCCAAATTAGTAGGGTTATGAATTTCGGCACGTGACAGTAACATATCACTTTACTTTGCATTCAATCATTCTTAACCTGTATAATTTTTTCACTTTTTTTACATTTATACGTAGCAAAAAAATACATCAATCACTTTCCATTGATCACATAATTAATCACATTATCATAAATCTGATTGGTATAAAATCCCATAACTCATGAACCAAAATTCTATGAATAATCCATAAACAATGCCTAATATTTCCATTCAATTTAAATAAATAGTTTGACATAATCAAATCCATCATTTGAAATCAAATACTAAAAATCTCTAACTTATTACATTCATTGAAATTAAAATTTAAATAACTATACTGAAATAAATAAAGTCTTTAATCCAAATAACTGAAATAAACAAGTGTCTGGTCTCTAACTGTCTCTATCTGGAACCGCTACTCCACGATCTCCTTATCATATGTGGTGTTAGATTATGGTAAGTTTGACAAACTTAGCAAGAAAAGAATAAACTATGGAAATAGTAGATCAAATCTTAACACGATTTCAGAAACTAAATAGATACTTTTCTATTTATAATTCAATATTCATTTCAGTTCATAAATCAATCTTACACATTACTAACATTTAATAAAAATTACAGTTTCATGTTAGAATAAAACTCAGTGATAACATACCTTTACATTTACAGAACAGAACAAATTAGATCATATTTTATATCATAGCCATAATGGAATAGAATAGAACAAAACATATATTTGCTATTAAGGCAGAACATATAACAGTTTATACCATTTAAACCCCAGTAAAAATGGTCTAGTTTGCAACATTTAAACTTGGCTAAGAAGGAACCAGTTCGCAACATTTAAACTTAGCTAAAAAGGGTCTAGTTCGTAGTATTTAAACCCAGCTGAGAAGGGTCCAGTTCGCAACATTTAAACCCAGCTAAGAAGAGTTTAGTTTGCAGCATTTAAACCCAGTTGAGAAGGGTTATTACTACATTCTATGTGGCAAATAGTAAGGATCCATAACAGTTTGCACCGATTATATCTAGGTGAGAAGGGTTCCATCAATAATTCTCCTTGATGGGCAAGGTGACTTTCTAACATGACATATCATTCTCTTACAGTTTCAATCAAATCATATAGTTCATAGAAGCAACATATAACAATCCTTTACATTACTTAAGTCAAAATAATATATAACAACATGCTTGATCCAACTAAACACAATCTATAGAATATGTTTTTCAAAGCATATCAAATTTGTCCAGAATAGTACTCTTGAGAATCATTAATGATTGGATGTAAAAATTAGTACCTTTCTTTATAAAATAAGATTTAAGATCACCAAGAATAAATCAAAAGATTATACATATAACTTATTGCAAATCAGTAGATCATTACATTTAAAATTATTTAGAAGATCAAAACAATTCTTACAATAGCTTTTACAATTTTAGGAATAAGATCCTCTTTTAAAATTCTTGATTTTCTATTAAAAACATAGTTATATATACATCAATAATATAAAATGGATTCAAAACATATGATTTGACTCTTTAAAATCATATAAAATTGAAGACAAATCACTTTTGCATCATGTTTTTGTAAAACTATTTTATCTCTTTTAAAACCATATTTTAGAATTTTAAGCAAAATCAAAATCAATGAAGAACGACTCAAATCTGATTAAAAAATGATTTAAACATTAACAAAATGGAATCAATGGAGTTCTAAGAACCTAAAGAATGAAAACAAAACAGTAGTTTAGTTGTATTCTTATAAAACGATTTTTCTGTATAAAACAAGTTTTTAAGAATTGAAAATGATTCAAATCCGAAACAAAACGATCAAAATATTTTACAAAATGAGATTAACAACGCTCTAAGAACCTATGAAATCAAAACAAAACAATTATTTACATGTGTTATTACCTCTCGGTGTGTAAAAATCGTTTATAGTTTTGTTCTTTACAAAAATCCCTAAATCTTTGCAAAATTTAGCTTTCTCTTTTCAAAATCCTTATTCTTGCAAAACTTTTTCAAAAGATCCTCTTTCTTATGAGTTTCTATATTTTTATAAACCTAAATAGCAACCCTAATTCCCAATTTTGTGTTTAGGTAGGTCTCTAGTGAAAAAGTCCTTAAAATTGTGTAAAAG